>JALKAD010000045.1:287048-301883 GCA_024500015.1 Ulva compressa | reverse complement strand
TAGTACAAATGGCGACAGCTGTATCAGAGTCCATACTAAATCTTTCTGGGCCTGCACAGTCGAAATATTTGCGGTGCATATGCGGTTGTCCGCCGGTCTGTGGTAACAGCACTGAACGATGGCCATGGACGATAACAACGTCCCCGAGTGCCACGCACAGGCAAGACGTCGCACCATCGATACAGCAGCCTGGTCGTCATCGCGTTTTCTCTTTACCGATGTTGCTCGCGACATCAAACTGTCATGTGGACTTGGCAGTGTCTTCGCGGAAGGGGCTGCCGGCGTGATCATGGAGAAACCTGCGACCCCCTGCACGACTGGCCCCGTCCACATACCCCTTTTCAGATAAGGAATCATATAAACCTCTTCAAAGACTCCCTCGGCTAGACGAAGGATGCAATTCGGATGGCCCGGGACTGTGAATCGTGTCAGCGAGGTAACACCGGGCACTGATAACACAACTGCGCTGAAGTCTGCGAGCTTGGACCTCACATGCTCTTCGTCAGACTTGAGCGGGCTCCTAGACAGGCTTAATCGACTCTGTACGCCTAGGATGTCAATAGCGAAAGCTGACAGGTCCCTGATCGGGACACCTTCGGAGGCCCTTGCTTCAGCCATGATTAACAATACACTTTCCAGTGGCAATTGAGTTGTTGGAAATCAGACCAGGCGTTGGCTGGCTGCGGGTGTTTAGGAGTGATCCGCAATGTTGAGGAACGTTGACAGTTCATTCGTGGGAGCTCGACGTACCATCGGTGTGCACAAAAGGTGTCGCCGGTAGACACATACTGCCTCTCGGCTGACGCAATACGAATCAATAAAACAGAGATAACTTTTCAACCAGATCCTGTTGTTTCTGATGTATACAGTGATGATTGAGTCGTTCTGTCGTCGATAGGCCTCTCTAGCTGGTGATGAAGTGATTGGAGTGATGAAAGCAACAGTGAAGTCCAGGAGCAGCCCCAAGCGAGCCAGAACGGTGCCCGAAAGAAATATTTATTAATTAGATGAAGTGTAGAGTGGTTTTTTTGGCGGATGGTTTTGTCCCCATTGCATTCTGGCTGTGTGGCCCCTTGGATGCAAACATAAATATCTTTGTAACCATGCTGCATTCGGGCAAACGGACTTCACCATATGTCCGGCCACTTCACAATCAACACAACTGGCTTAAAATTAACTTGAACAAAAAATAGTAATTTTTTTTTGCTTGATGCTAGGCCCAACGGGACACTGTCTGAACCGTTCCAAGAGAGATTTCATGCACAATGATGCTCTAGTAAATGTTGTAGCTGTTTGGCAACTGTTTTCGCATTCCGGAGATGCGGCATGCCCGCACCCGGTGTCACACCTGTGTTGTAATGTAGAAATACAATGCAGAAATACAGAAATACAATGCAAAACTACAATTGAAATATGCAATGGAACTCGCAATTGAAATGCAAATTATAACTCAATGCCACATTCGGGGTAGTGCAGTTCATGGCACTCGGAGGCTGGTTCAGAATTCCAAGTCATTCCTGCCCAGTTTACAGTATTCTATTCCTTTCACTTCTCATGTTCCTGCCTACCATGATACCCCATCTTAGACACTGTGATGAAGGTGGACCCATTGGTCAGGGGGGTGGGCACTCAGCCCTCTGGCACTCCCACCATTCACGCGGACACCTGGGACCTATTTGAACAATATTGGGATGTCCATAGGGCATATATACATACTCTGGAGCAGTCTGAAGGGGTTTGGGAAAATCGAGTCGGATTTCCCAAAATTGGGACGAGTTTGAAGCAAAACGTGTCCGATTTCCCAATGTTCGTCAAAGTCTCCTTTTTTGAATCCCAATCCCCTGCGAGTGGTCCCAAAGCACACACAACACCTTAAAATCACTATTCTTGGCCCTCAGTAGGTGATGTGTGGGTGCCGCTGTGGTCAGACATCACTAGTGTTTCTTCGAGTCGGTTCGCGGACGTCACGCCGCAGTCAACGTGCCGCGTGACCTCAACCATGAGCAGTACAGGCCGCTTCGATCGTATTTGAATAATGCAGATATTACCTACAGAGCTTTGGATGCCCCGTTGTCCGACGATCATCTGAGGGAGAGTCTGCCTTCCGCCATCATGTTCACTTTGAACGACCATGTGGCTGACGAGCAGGCCATTGCGGACTTCCATTATGCCTTTAGCAAATTATCTGTTGAATTTAATGTTGTCGACGGCAGCTCCAGAGCCTCTTCTAGCATGTACTTCATCACATCATGCCACCAGCCCAAGTCACAAGGGACATCCTGCCTGCATGTTCCAGTGACCCACTTCCAACTGCACTACAATGTTCACACCTGCAGCTGATACCGAAATGTGATCAAGAGAACAAATCCTGCAGTGTCCGATGCAATCCAGAGTGCCCGACCTTGGCATTCCAGATTGTCCGACCAAGCCATGCCATTTTGCACTCGCTCCACCTGCAGCACCACATTGTTTGGCTTGCCATGAAATATGAGGCAAGCTTGAGCTGTGTATATTTGTTGATTTTCAGATACGATGAGCCAGAGCTGCCCTCCATACAAACAAGCAAAACTAAAAGTCTCAGACGGAACTGTTTTAGGCCATATCACCATGCAACATGAAGCATGGCACTTGTGACAAGTCAGCATGAGAACACGGTGGAGTGGCACTGTGTTACACGGAGATGAACGCAAGAGCCCGGCAGCGAGGGCAACAGCAGGAAAGCAGACGGCCAAAACCCCCGAAAGCAGACAACAGCAACAAGCAGCAACTGTCCCAGGTGAAAAGCCACAACGAATTAACACAGCCGACACAACCACACCCACGCATCCACACACACGCGCACTCCCGCAGCCCACCACTACGGCACGCACGCCACAGCCGCACACAGGAACCACCAGCCACACTGCGTACTACCGTCCACCCCAGCAAACCCGGCCACCACCGACCCCCCAACAGCAGCACCCCCACTACAGCCGGCCCCACTCGAGCACTACACCACGGCCCCCCGCCCATGAGAGCCCGGGGGCTTACGCCCCCACAGCGCAGGGCGCACCAGCCCTCCCCCTCCGGCTGCCCGGCAGGGGCCTGAGGGCGGGGCGCGAAGGGCACTGGCGGCGCCGCATCGCTCCCCCCGCGGCAGCCCACGGGAAGGCAGGGCGGGCCAGCACGACAGGACGCGGGGCACTGTGTCAGGTAGGAGCGTGGCAGTCCCGGTGTGACCACAGGTGTACAGAGGAGGGCATGCATCGACTGCACATTGGGCTGGTCAAAACTATCATGCTGGAGGTCTTTCGGTGGCATCTGAAAGTCTCCTAGGCCAATTGGGGGGGCATTGGGAACACCTAGATAGGATTGGGATGATTCTGGGGTACATTGGGAAAACCGGGTCCATTTTCCCAAAAATCAGGGCTGATTCGGCCTGAAAGTGTCCGATTTCCCAATATTGCAATTTGAGCCCACAGGCAGCTCCACAGCATATGTATATGCCCTATGGACGTCCCAATGTTTTTCAAATAGGTCCCAGGTGTCCGCGTGAATGGTGGGAGTGCCAGAGGGCTGAGTGCCCACCCCCCTCATTGGTCCCCCGCAGATGTGACACAGGGCAATGAATCTGGCTCAAGTGTACACCCCATGTGTATTCAGCTCCGAATCGAGCTTTGGATGCGAATATCATCCTTGGCACTACACAAGCACCAACAGATGGGTCATCATTGTATGTAGACTCTAGCCCCACGCCCTCACGCACGGCCAACCTGTCGTAAATAGTGCCAATAGCAATGCGGGCCTCATCATTCGGCCAACCCATACCAGACATGTACACAAGGAAGATATGCTTGATCTTCAAAATGCACGGGTTGTGACCTCTTTCAGACATGAAAGGCACGTACACGTACTGATCAGCATGGGGAGAGCCATGAGCCTTAGCGCCTCGCTCAGTGTACACTTTGAATGCCCCATACTTGATGGTGGCTTCCTCAGCGCTGTAGACCACGGCGTGATCTGCCACCGTCGACTCGGCCCGACAGGAGTCCAATCGCTCCCTTGTAAGAAATCCAGCCAGGGCAAGTCGGCCCTGGACCTGATGTGCTCGAGACCTGTTGTTCCGAGCCTCCATCGTGTCGAGAGCAACCAACAAGCGCCTCCACTGCACAGAACAAAAGTGTTTGGGAAAATGCTTTGCAGGGTACGCATCCTGCAGGCAGTCAAGCATGCATACAGACACGGGACACGGAACCTTGTTGCCCTCTTCGCCTGTGCCGTGGGAATCCACCAGGGCCCCCAACATAACACCATCATCGTCATTGTATCCATGACCCTTCTCGACTGTTTACCCAATGCAGCTTGCGTGGGACCATCAACCCCGGGCCATCTGTTGGTGTTGTGCCGCAGCGCCATCAGCGACAAGGCCGCATAGGCTGCTGCCTGAGCGACTCTGATTGTGGCATGTGCTGTGATGAATTGCTTCATTGCCCTGATGCATCGCTCACCCCAGTCTTCCCTACTGAATGCTCCGGGGAGACCCAGTGTCAAGCTAGTGTGAAGCTAGGGGGGACTGCGCGAGACGGCGCGTACCTCGTCGGTGGCTGAATGGAGCGGATGGGCCGCAACTGACTATGTGCCCGGACACGGAGGTCGAAGGGACTGGAATGCTTCAGGCACTCACTCAACTACGGTGTGGAAATAGCAAGTGGGTGTCAAGCAATGTGATGCAAGAAATGGATGGCGCCCCAATCAGGTCGCTCCAAGCGTGCCTGACCCCAGCAAGCGCACGGTATAAATACCGCTGGAATGCGCCCAGGAACCTCCCTGTTAGAGCTGGCCTCGCCGAGCCTGCGAGCAACTTGACAGTGCCCACAGGGACCTCATATGATAGTGAGGGAGGTCTGACAGTGAGTTGGTTAAAGCATGGTGTGCCTGACAGACCTGAAAGGCTTATATCGTCGTGACTGGAAGCGCGGCAGTACTGTCCGGCGCAAGCCTGGTGGCCACGTCGATTACTCCGAGGTGCGGACCAGGCCGAACCTGCTGACCGGAAATACACGGCGACGTCATTAAGACCCGGGATGACCCCCGAATGGCTGATACCATGACTTTAACCAACCAGGCCGGGCGTTATCCTTATGGCTTGCTGGGTGAGGGTATGACATGAAGTATTGGCTGCCGGACGTGATCGACCTGCCCTGTGGGCTGACGAGGCAGACTGGTGTGAACTGTGAGGTGTGCACACTTAGATGGGGTGCAGTGTGGTTCGACTGACTTGTAGCTGCTGAGGCTGGTCCGTAATTACTAGTGTCACCGATTACGACGAAAAAGCAGAATTACGTCGTCATCGTAACGTAAAGTTGCTCGTCGTAAGATTACGACGTAATTACCACCCTAAAAAAAATCTGCGCCGCAAGCGGCGCACGATCGGGACGACATCTAGACCACACCGCTCCCAGCAACCGCACAGGCTTGGTACAGATATATATGCCACGCTCATTCACGTATACTACAACCTTAGCCGTGCAAAACTGCTCATTTCCTCCCGTGAGCGGGAAGTTTTGCAGCAATCAACGCCCTGTGGCGGTCGCCAGTCTTCTTGTTTGCGCGCAACTGCCCCACACCTGCCTCGGGAAAACAAAACATCGTAATTCTCAAAATTTTGTCGTAAAGGTCGCAAAAATCGTCGTCACGTCATCGTAAATCTGCCTGTGGTAATTACCATCGTCACGTAATCGGTGACACTAGTAATTACATCAGAAGTTATGTACACAGCTGCATGTATGTGTCTGAGTCACTTAGTTTGTCCAAGCAGTTTAATGCATTATTGCATGTGGAATGCCATTCCACAACACCCAGGAGTACCTGCTGAGGAATATGAAAGCAAGCACGGTGCAGTAAACTGGTCAAGAGCTGTCCTTGTAGATTCTCCTGGCAATACTGAGCGTACTGCAACAACTCAGACTGCGCCGCCAAGATCTGGTCAGGGGTTTGCTGCCCTGGGCGGTATTGGAGGAAGTACATGGTATACTTGCGCAAATGTCCCCACAGCTTGAGAATCCCAGGATGAATATGTTCCTTCAAGTGCCAAAAGGCAGCCGCCCCAGTGACCTCAACGAATATTAGGATTGCACACACGGTCAGTGTATGATAACGACTCATCCACGGGCTTTGTGTTGTGAAACACTGCCACACGCCCAAGTAGCCACTCAGTGAAACACCAACTTGGCTGCATCAAGAACCCTTCCAACTACAGGTTTGCCGAGTACACCATCATGCATCAGCTACCCACAAACTTCCCCTTTACCCCGTTACGTCGGATTGACTGGGTCAGACCGGCACCGACCTGACACGTCCAACAACGCGTGTTAACGCGTTACGTCGGATTGACTGGGTCAGACCGGCACTAAACTGACACGAAGAACCACACACAAATACCGATACCTGTTGAGTGTGATCTACAGAAGCGGTGTGCGCGTGGGTTGAACGCGTGAAATATAGGTTGTTGACAGTGGGGGAAATTGAATGGAATACGGCGCCCCAGTCATAAGCCAACCAACGAACGGCCTCTGACCACAGCAAAGCATATAAATAAGGCTGGCCTATACCGGTATAGCCATATATACCGGTATACGGTATAGCGGTATATGTACCGGTATATTTGAAATCAGCGGTATATTAGGTATAAATGGGTGTATACCGTCCGCTCGATTTGCGGTATATTTTAATCAACGTAATATACCGCATATACCGCGTTACTCGATATACCGCAATTATACCGCTTGGGGACAGCGCTGCACGCTCGACAATAACTGCGTGCAAGACGCGAACAGAACGTACAAAAGCATGCGCAAACACCGCATAACATCCGCCAGCAGTCATTAGATGTACTTGAATTTATAAAACAGGCGGCATGGCGGGAACCGATCTAAAAATCAGCCCCAAGGCTGCCACTCCTCGCGACGTTGGCTTGCCATTTGGGGCTGCGCAACCTACCACGCCAGCAGTCAATAGACCAGACAAATGGAATGGGGCGATAGGATTGACATGGGCTCAGGCAAAATCCAAGGTTGCGAGTCTGCAATTGATCCCTCGTCGAGGGTCTATGTGGCCTCGTGTTGTAATGTACACTCTGAAGGCACAGAATGGCAAGGGCACAGAAAAGTTTAAGATACGTTGCCACAAGTGCAGCAGCAAATGTCAGCTGGCAAATCCTGCCAAATGGCATGCCGAACACATTGCTGGCAGTGAGGTGAACAACGCTAACAATTGTGAGGGCGTGTCTACAAGGCAAGCCGGACTGCTCGCGGGCTGGAGCGAGCCAGGACACTGATCACTTACAATTACAAGAACCGCTCAAAATCTGCGTGCATTGATGCCTTTTGTTGCTGTCTGTGGTGGAGGGGAGTGATGATGTTTAGTGCGACACTGGTGGCCACAGGCACGACTTTGCAACAACCACCATGCCGTCTCAGAAGCGATTCAAAAGCATTAAGATGCACCTAAATACGCAGCATTTTAATGTGGTTCTAATGATACCTCTTGTGCGGCGGTCCGATAAGTACTCGAATTAGAAGAATTCACTTTGTCAGAGACCTCATATAGCCAACTTTGCACAAACCACAGAACACAAGAACAACGATAAGTATCAGAATATAAGACCAATCAGAGCACAATGAAATCCAGTAGAACCGCAATGTTATGGACTTGCATTTGCCCTATTGTATGCTGGATTTGAATGCGTGTGGGTGTGGCTGTGGGCTGGAATGTGTTCATGCGCCTCTCCCTGTAACACCACTGTCATTCGCACTGACAAATGGGTTGGCCGATGGTCAGAGAGCGTAGATCGCTGTATTTGTGACAGAATTCCGCCGTTGGGAAGACTGCGACCCGCAGTCGTAAGCGAGCTGGACGGGCATTAGCGTTTGCCATAGATTGCTTCTATGTTAGCAGTGCTGCTCGGCAGCGAGTGGGTTTCGAACCCAAGACCATAGGATTCAATAGAGACCGAATCTCACCGATATACCACTGTAACACCACTGTCATTCGCACTGACAAATGGGTTGGCCGATGGTCAGAGAGCGTAGATCGCTGTATTTGTGACACTCCCAGTATACCCTTATATACCTGTATACCGGAATATCGGTATATTATACCAAATATACCGGTATATTTGATGAAATATACCGCCACTGACCAGCCTTACATATAAATATGCCCATCCCTGCTAGTGCTGACCTCGCCCGGAATAAGGGCAATGAGGTCGGTGCCGGTCTGACCCAGGCGCTCCAACGTAACGGGGTAAAGGGGAAGTTTGTGGGTAGATGATGCATGATGGTGTAATCGGCAAACCTGTAGTTGGAAGGGTTCTTGATGCAGCCAAGTTGGTGTTTCACTGAGTGGCTACTTGGGCGTGTGGCAGTGTTTCACAACACTTTGTAGCATGCACTGGTTTTGTGCACTGTACAGAATGCTGTTTGCATCTGAACATGGGTAAGACGATGATTTGAATTTCAGATCGTCAGCACAAGCTGAGTTCTGGTTGAGCCAACAAAGTGCTGACCGTACATCATGTACCTGAGATGGTCGCAGTTGATATTTTTGGCCCAGACGCACTCTTATCCTGCTGATATGTACAACTGTGGGACAAGTGCTCTCGCCAATACTACAACAGAAGTACAGAATGCACCCAATGAAACAATTAGATGCTTGATTGGTAATCAATGGCGGCGAAGTGGCTGCAGGACCTGCCTAGTCTGGTCTGTGCTGCGCTGAAACGAACGAGGAAATATGTTGTGTATTACACTGTAACGAAGTGCGGAGACTTGGGGATGCACATAGTCTTTTATTGAGTATGATATCAGAGCTGGTATAACTGTACTCCATGCTGCAGCGCAAGACATTCGACTTAACGGGAGTGACGTGCATGAGAGCATAATGGCTTCATGCGCAATCAATTGACTCCAACGATATGTGCCATGGAGAGCGCTCCAGAGACCAGTTGTGCACTATTCCACCACCAAGATGAGCACTGCACTTGTGTAGCACACATGAATTGACTGATTGAATCGGTTATGGACTGTGTGATGCACCATCCAAAGCCATTGCCAAAGCATCAATGACACGTATAATACACCAGATACCTTGAAAATTTATGCCATCTATCAAAACTTCCACTAACACTAGATTTTTACACATTGGACACGTAGGCATTCACTCCTAGACACCTGTGTGCTCGCTCCCATCAGCAGATCTACCGAACAGCGCTCTGGAAACGGCTGCAAGTCCCGCCTGTATCTGATCTTCATTCGCTTTGAGAATGCACAGCCCAAAATCATACAAATATACCTGGTCAATTTCGCCATCCTTCTTCACCACACCGATATTCCTCCATGCAGGGTCGTTTTGAACGACTCCATGTCTTGCACATTCCCGGTGCAGGTGCATGATGCGTTCTTGCAGCTCTGGTTTGCTGCGCTCCTCATCGCTCAAACTGTCCCCATTCTCAAAGCCCATCCACTGAAGCACGATGCATGGGACGTGCCACTGAGCTGCAGTCGGCAGCCATACTTTGCACTTGGCATACATCCTGGGGACGATGGTGCCCCACAGGCTCACCAGGGCAGTGTACGCGTCGAACTCTGTATACAAGCTGGCACTGCCCTCCTCGTCTACAGCGATCTTCACAGCTGCCAGCTCTCCATGGCGTCCATGGCACAACATGACCTTAGGATGGCCAAAATTGATCATGTCAAGAAATGATCGATGTTTCAGATCGATAGACCACTGTTCTTGCTTGGTGTGCGTGTCCCTGCACATCATGGGCACAACGTATAGCATTAGATGTGATGCATTTGATGAGATAAAAGCTTGATGCAGCATCATAGTGACTGTGCTACAATCGGTGGATGCAATTGCACATGCACTGTGCCGGTATGTTGCAATGTGCATCTCTGCACACTACGGCGGGCCCGTCAAAGCACCTAGTGCCACCAAACCCAGATGCAAGAAGGCCTGGCACCTTTCCACCGATCTGTCATCTTTAAAAGCTTGTTGACCGCCACTGCTGCTTGCTCCCGTTTGGCGCGGCGGGTCTTCTGCTTCGAGGGGCCGTGACCTGTCATGCGTATCATCGCCACTGCGGGGGGTCTCATGGGGGAAATCAGGATCATCACCAGCTTCACCAGCGCCTCCAGCATCTGTCAGTCCTGTAACTAGGATCTCTCTTTTGCCTGCTTCCATGATACCCTTATAGCAGTCAGGATCAGGTCTGCATGATAGAGTACCAGTTAGTGAAGTTGAGCTTGACTGAGAGCAACAAGAACATCAGGCAGCACTCACCTTTTCAAGTACTGTACTCGCTGAATTGCCTCAAGCAGGACCTGGTAAGGTGGCACATCGCCTTGGCCTGGACGGCACATGGTTGGCGTAGGGAAGGCGACTATATGCACGCCCTTTGCATGCCGATCCACAACGATTGCAAGAAGCACAATGTACTGTGCGCACAGCAGCACTCCTAAGGACGCTCTGCCTGCCGCCATCTGTGTGAGCGCTTGTGTTATTGAATCATGTTTGCCAAGTTCACCCCGCTCTATATGATCCTTGTAGCTTTGGAGACCGGCAATGATGTCTTCGTGCGTGGCGGTTGCACGTTCTTTTGATGGGACACCTACTGCCGAAGTGTCAGGCCGTTTGAGTTCAAGTGTCAGCGCACACCCCCTCTGACCAGCATCATCGGGCGGGACAGAATGCCTGTTGACAGCCTGGAACACTGCAGCATCTGGTAGAACATTTGGGAACCCCGCGTGCTCCTTTAAAGTGGGCTGGCTCTCGACTGTCAGCGAGCCGCTGTGCCTTTCCCACAACTCTAGCACCACCTTCTCCACGAATAATTCGTACTGGCTCTCTTTCGACAAGTCTTGCAATCTCAGCAAGGTGCCCCAGATGTCGCCACACATATCGCGTGGGCCATCTAAGTTACTTCTGTTGAAGCCCTGATTAACATCATCTGCTCTGAGAGCAGAACCATCTCTGGAAAACGGCCCGTCAAACATGTTTTTCAGGGATAAGCGCTGCCAGAAGCGTTGCAGAGTCCGGCAGACTTCGAGGCTGCTTATATTCTTGAACGTTGCGTTTGTGGTTCTTGAACTTGAGGCCGCATTCATCCGCATTTTTGAGCTAAACGGATATGCTCTCAAATGCAAGAACTTCAGCCGTGTGAGCACATCTGTGGGGATGTGAATATTCAAGTCCCGATCAGGATTCCCCGCCACACCTGCATTCAATAAATGTGGCAAATTGAATTGCACCAGAAGATTGTTGACGTACTTCGTTGCAGGTGATCTGCGATAAGATTGTAGGTGCGACCGCAAGCACGCGTTAAACAACTTGCTCACTGCTCCGCCAAGCAGATACTTTCTCGGCAGCATATCTGCCTTATTCACGATGATTGTCAAACTTGTGCTGATTATGCCCGTGCCGTACCGGTGGAGATGCGACCAGACATCGCGTCATGAGATGCAGCGAATGTTATAGCACAACGCATCCGCTAGCAGGCTCTAAGAAGTTCTAGAGTAATACGTAGCCAATATAAACGATCGCATGCAGCATGAACCCGAGCGAAGCAGTTCGTGCTGCCTGTGATCGTCGCGATGAGCAAGCATGTAGATCACCGGGGATCACACATTCCCAGACATCTGTCACAAAGCGACAGATAAAGTTTTCATCAACATTCGTTGCGCGTTCCCGTATGTTTGCCACACTGGCTTGTGGACCGTATGGTGCATCCTTCATGCAGAGCCAGAGAAGCTCCATGGATATGTACTCCACATGGCCAGGATTTGTAAAGGCGTCTTTCAAAGCATTTATTTCCTGGCGATCTGCGCAGGACAGCTCAGCAAACCTATAAGCTGAGCTGATCGCATACGGAGGGGACTGCATCTGACTGTCCTCTCGCCCGGAATATAGCACCACTTTAGTGCCAGTGGCTGTGGTTCAGTAAAATGGTTTGAGCTGACGGAGACTAAGATGCCTGCTTCGACACGAGGACCTTCAACACTCAGGCCAGGAACGCGCAATTGAGGTGGGCTGAAGTACACAGCTTTCCTCTAAACCAAGACACAAAGCAGTCCTTTGCGCTGCTGTTTGCTACTTTCATTGCTACTTTCATCCCCAGGGCAGGCAGACCTGTGCTGGACGCCGTAGACGTTGGCTGCCGCTGATCATATGCGTGTCTGGCGCGCTGCAGCGCGTTGTAGGCCTACCCTTCGGGTTAGCGAAGGATTATGACGCGTCACAGAACGTGCCCAGGAATGGCACGATACATCAGCTCGGCAGCAGTAAATTTGTGTACTATTAGACCTCAATATTTACGATATACTTGTTCAAGCGCGGTGCGAATGGTGTCAGTTCGACCTGAATCTGAAACAACTTGCCAAAGGTCCTCGAGGGGAGTCTGGTCCTTGCGAAGCGGTCTACTTGCAGCACGTCCTGTCGATTCGCGCCGCTCCCACGGGCACTACGAACGACAAGGTGACTTGATATATATATATATCGTCTGTTCTCTTGCGTCGAGATCCGGTCCGTTGGCGTGGTATGTGCTCGTCACTGTGGTGTTGTCGCACCTAGTATGCTCTGTTCTATGTCCACAGGCCGCATCATTGTGCGGGCCCCCGGAGCACCGAATCTCTGCGCTGGGATCATTTTTGTGGTATTATTAGTCGCTACAAGGAGTCTGGACGCAGATGCGATCGTCTGACGGTCTGGTAGATGTATGCCAGCTGCCGTTGTGCTTGCTAGTGCGCGTGGTTGACGATAGTCAAGGAGGATGGCGCTTGGAATACTATATATACTAATTTGGGACTGCCCAGCGTGTTCGCGCCGCCAGTGAGCATCCGCGTGTCCACACTCTGCCACCCAGCGATTGTGGAGCGCCAGCGTGGGCAACTCTGCATGCTCCATGCAGTGCACAACATGTTACAAAGATAAATCCTGCAGCACACACACGTGCAACACATCCTTGCATTTTTTTTATTTTTTCCACACCGGTCCAATGGTCGGAGCGACTGCAAAAGATGACCACTGTGCGCATGTGACCAACTTGCATAGCACAGGAATACGCCCTGTGACTTGCATGCGCGCGTCTGAGGGGGGTTTCCGGTTGGTTTACCCCTTCGGCTCCTGGGTCCCGGTCCCGGAGATGTCAATGGCCTGCTCGGCTACGGCAAGTATTTCAATTTACATTTACATTTACATTTACACACACGACCACCGATCCAGCGGGTATTTACCACGTTGGCGAACTCCACACGGTTCCGCGCCACTAGCATGATAGCATCCGTCTGCACGGGTGTCTGCCGCACGCAGCGGCCTCCACTGGCGCCACGTTCGCGGACACGATCGCGATGCAGCATCTTTTCCACTGGGGGACTGCATGATACTGACCATACGCAACGCACACGACCCCTCCGGCCAACGCCGGACCCATAATGTCGTAGCGCTGCGGGCACCGATGCGCGCTGCTGTGGCCGAGTGGTTCATGCTGGACTCCTGCCAGCCAGACGTTGTCTTCCCGCTCTGTGAAGCCAATGTCAGCCAGTCGTTCGACGCCGATGCGCGGTTCAGGTCGACGTGGGCGATCTCCTCCCTGCGCGGTTCACGTCAGCTCTGTGCGTGCTTGTCATGCCTGGCTCATGTGCATCTGAGTCGCAGCAGGCCCCAGTGCCGCACCGTGCAGCCCGCACGGGCCACCAAGTCCAACAACGACCAGCATGGTACACATGCTGTGTGCTGCAGGTGTTGTGTGAGGCGCTCGCATTCATCAACACCGGCTCCGACGGCCCGGACATCAAGGCGGCGCGCGTGCTGTTGGACGGTGTGGAGGAGCTCGCGGGCACGTTTGACGCCGGGCAGCGAGCGCACATGGATGCGTGGCGGCTGCGCGTCATCATGCCTGCGCAGCTCGGCAGCGACGACAGCTTCCTGTACAACCGTGCTGCACGCAACGTGTGCGAGCTCATCGGCGAGCTGCCGGAGGTGGCGCCGGAGGAAGATATCGTGTTGCGGCGCATCCAGGTGTGCTGTGTGCTGCAGGCCGTGCAGATGCTACAGACAGGCTCCGGGACATGACTATCGGCATATGCTGCATGCAGCACACGTGGCCCCGGATGTAGGCCGGTGTGCGAGTTCGGGGTTTGTGAATTATGGTCTACGGCTTCGTGGCGCCGCGCATCACACCGTCTGTCAGTGCAGTCCGCCTGGCTCCTCTGCCCGTGTACATGCCGGATCAGAATATCACATGTTTGCAGAAGCTGTCAGTTCGAAACAATTTTTGTTCAAGACTGATGATTAAGGCCTGATTGCTCCGTAGCTCTTGCAGTGATCCCTTCAGCTGTTGGCTTACCTGGAGGTGACCAGGGGTGCGCTGGCCACTTCATACCTTGACGTCCACTTCCTCCTGGGATGACTCCCTGGGATGACTCTCCTGTAAGAATTGATTCAATTCTTATAGGCATGCATCGTGCATACAGTGCACGTGACAGCTTGTGCACTCTGCACGGCATACTTGTTGGGGCCCTCTTCTGTGCAGTAAAAACCGCCACTGACTCGGAGCACGATCTGGAGCTGAACAGCTGCAATGTGGCTGCCCCAATTTTGGCACCTGCTCATGCATGTGCCGATTTGTGTCGCCGTAGATTTGCTTGCGATGACTTGGAATCACTCGGACTCGGCCTTCAGCCTGCTGCTTCTGTGTCTTGCAGACCGTGCACGACTGAGCTGTGACAGTATACTTACGTAGCCGGCTTGGGTTGCCTCGGATCCACCAACGTGCCTTGCAGTTTTACAGTTGATCGC
>JALKAD010000045.1:260812-286948 GCA_024500015.1 Ulva compressa | reverse complement strand
GCTTTTACGCTTCCTGGCTTGGCAGCTGGCCTACAGCAGTCAATGCAGGTGTCGAAACTGCGACTGCAGCCAGGGAAGGTAGGACATGCATAACATTTGTAAACGTCCATTGCAGAGCCCACAGGTCACGGATGACTATCAGCATCCACGCTGCTGGTGCCCTGACGTGATGTTGATTGCGGATGTGCTTCTGACCTTTGTTCCTTTCGTGTTCAGAAGCCATTTTGCGTCACTGCGCATGTGTCGGTCGGAAGCATGTCCGCCGAAAGATACTTATTCACCTGGTTCAGATCTAGATCACGCGCGATCTCATGTACAGCTGCTATATGAAGGACTATGCCTTGGCTGTACCTGCGCAATGGTGTTTCACGGGAAGCTTTTCTGTTACTGGGTAGCTTCGACTTTTGCGCTGCATCGAAACATTGGTTCACATATACCGGCCACAGTAGATCGTTGCCCGGTGGAGGATCTGCAAGATCGTTTCAGGCGTGTCCGACGGATATGCCAGCTTGAACCATGTGCATGGCGTCGTCCGATGGCGCGGCGATGCGTGCATGGCATGTGTGAGCGAGCAGGTGGAGTCAGGACAAACGCCAGCGACAATGATGCACAACGCAGTTCAGATTTTGAAAGTATCATGGCTGAAAATCTACTTGCGTAGCAAAGTCGCGAGTGGCACGTGAAAGCAGGTACCGGTCGCCAGAGCCATTCGTGACACAAGCTTAAGCATCAAGAACCTCACTGTTCAAAGCTGTAGATCTTACTACAAACTAAGTGCTCGCAGAAGGTTCATCTCATCGCTGATGTCGGTTTTTGAGTCACCAGATTAGGGCGTGCAGTTCCCCAACCAACAGGTATGCTCCAGCGGGCCTGCGCAGCTGCGCCCGTCGCGACGGAACGCCGAGACAACGTTCGGAAGGCACTCCGATGCGTTTCGCTAGAATTCTTGGGCTAACCAGTTGTGTAACAAGAAACATCTAGATATCTGCTCATCGTCGGCTGTGCTTGGCACTTTTAATGCTTTGAAGCACTGTGCGACGCGCGAGGCACTTTCGGTGCTTGTTCACTGGTGTTGCGGGCCGCGTACATTTTGCGTCTCCGAAACGGACTTGGCGACTTTTTGAAAATTCATTTTAATATGCTGGTTTCAGTGTTGATTTGTATATTCTTGAAGGCGTTGGAGCGGCTCCAACGAGCTTTTCTCCAGCATCGACAGGCACTTGATAAGGTACATATCTCGCAGACTCTGCGCCTGACACTACAGTGCACCATCAGGACTGTGAATTATTTCGTCATTCCCGTCGACTGCACCAATTTCAATCACGGAACGTCGCCGGACTTCCGCCTGGACGCCAGTCCGTGCTTGCTACACCGCTGCTTCTTTCCGTCTTCCCAGCAACACAACCAGCCGATCCACTAAGGTGACAGCGGGCCTGATCCCGCACTGTGGAACCGACCACTCAGACGGCTTACTGAGTTTGATTACGCTGCAGGTCATGGCAGTTCACCAGCCTACAGAAGCCACAGACCATCTGCACAGCATTGCCCATGGCATCTCCTTGGCCAACGAGTCATGCGAACTCCGCAGCCCACCGCAGGCCAGCCAGAACATCATGCACGTTTCAGGCACGCCATTCAAATCCCCGGCACAAGCAGGCTACCTGCAGGCCACATCTGCAAAGGAACTCTGCCCTTGGCAACTGGACCGTGCTGGCTGCACACTCGAGTGCGCCTTTGATCGGGTCCTCGGGCACGGAGGCTTTGCTAGAGTCTACTCAGGCCAGGTACGCAATTCCACCTGCACTGGCCTCACCAGCATGTGGCACTCATGACACATCCTCGTCAGCGCCGACAGCTGTCTCACTGCCACTGTCACATCGGCTCACTCAATCCCATCTGGCAGCCATCAATGGTACCAGATGGTGTCCTGATCGCACATGTACCCCCTGGCTGGCCAGACTTGCGCTCAGATGCATGATCCAGCTCTGCACATGCACAGCCATGCAGGCTCGCAGCCACGCAGGCGCGCAGCTCTGCACACTCACACCCATGCAGGCACAGGCCACTGCAGCCAGGCCTGCACTGTGTTCAGGTCATGGCGTTCCACCCTCCGTGCATCGACCTAGCGTCCCGTGCAACGTCCCGCGCAACCGCGATGTGGCAGTTTGTGCGGCCGGTACTGCATCGCGGCATCAGCCTCGTCTCCCTCACCGCCCTCCAGCCTCTCGTCACCGCCTCCCGCCTCCTCGTCCACATCACCTGGCTCGTCCTCCTCAAGCTCGCCGAGGTGTTGGGCATCGCGCGCCCCTGCGCTGTGAAAGTCCTGCAGGACACCTCTTCCAACAAGGGCGCCTATGGCACGCGCAGCATCGAGCACGAGGTCCTCATCAGCCTGCATGTGTCCCATGCATGCGCTTCCTGCCCGTTTGTTGGCAAGGCGTACGGTTTCGAAATCGCGTCGGCGGCACGGTCGCCACGAACAGCTCCCCGCTGTGGCGCGGACTCGCCGCCGCGATCCGCCGACAGCACAGCACACGAGAATTGCGAGCCCGACGCAGTGCTACTTGTGCTGGAGCCGTATGTTGCGGATCTCGCGACCCGGCTGGAGGAGCACGAGCGGCACGCTGCACCTGGCGCCGAGTTCCCATGCAGCATGTGCTGCCTCGACGCAGCGTGGACGACGGCCGGCTGCGACTGCGGCGACAGCCGGACGCACCCGGGGCACCTGCTCACGTCACCGGTGCTTGCCGTGAAGCTCACGGCCGGGTTTCTGCTCGATGCATGCTGCCATCTCCCGCGGGGGGCAGGGCCGGAGGCCACTGCATGCCGCGGGAAGGTGGCGAGCCTGTGGGAGTACGCGGCCAGCGTGCGGCAGCGCGGGCTGAAGCTGTCGGTGGCGGAGGTGATGCGGCTGGCGCTGGAGCTGGCAGAGGCGATACACGCCATCCATGATCGAGGCCACGTGCGCCGCTGCCCCGCTCCCCTGTCTCATTCTCACGCGGACGGGAGCATGACGCCTGCTATGGTGCACATGGTCATGCATGGCAACACACTGATGCCTCTTCATGAACGTTGAGCAGCATTTAGGCCTCGTGCGCCCGTGCTGCGGTCTCGCATGCACGCTGTGCGTGCGCCTTTGTACTCCAGCTGTCGGGCCGCCATGCATCGGCGCCGCTTCGCGGCAGCGCCGCTTGTATCGACGAGAGGCCAGCCGAAGCACCTCCAGGTTGGGTCGCGTCTGCGTCCTCCAGAGGGTGGGAGGGGCCGCTGTGATGCCAGCCGCAGCACCCACAGGAACACATTGTGTAACATCTGCGTCTGGCAGTGGGGGGGCGTTATCGCGGGATCGGATAGGTATGACCCCGAACGTGCCCGGCGTGTGTGCAGGTCATGCATCTAGATATCAAGCCGCAGAACGTTTTGCTTGACAGCGAGCTGCACGTCAAGCTCGTCGACTTTGGCCTCGCGGCCGCCTTCACGCCGGAGCGCCCCTTCATCATCCTGCCGCAACTCGGCCGCGGCACCAGGCCGTACACCGCGCCTGAACTGCTGGTGCGTGCCACCACCGATGCAGCACAGCTGTCGATGCACCGGAGAAAACGCACATCAGACAATGCACAAGCTTGGGCAGCGCCGAGACTCACACATCCTGCTGCATCCTCCTGGACACGCTCATGGGTCGTGTTTGCGCTCACGAGGGTTCCGGCGTTGCGCTGCCGGTACTGGTGTCCCGCATGAGCGGTGCTGTGGCGTCCGTGTGGCATGCTGCGTGGCCCGCCTGTGCTGCCCAGTCGTACCTGGCAGCAGCTGCGCCCTGACCCTCTGCTTGCTCATAACATTGGCGGATGTTTAAGGTAACACACTCTTGTGTCGGTGAAAGCAACGGCGGATGATGCACTGCTGTGCTGTTCAACACGACTGCGCATCAGAACCTTCTTGTGGTCATCAAAACAACTGTGGATCACATGATGTCCGTGCGTCAGCGGAGGAGGCGGTGCGTCCAGGTGCCGGGGTTGTCGGGAACCATCACGCCGGCTGCAGACGTGTACTCG
The DNA here is from genome assembly GCA_024500015.1 of Ulva compressa. Lineage (NCBI taxonomy): Eukaryota > Viridiplantae > Chlorophyta > Ulvophyceae > Ulvales > Ulvaceae > Ulva > Ulva compressa. The sequence continues at coordinate 282,896 of JALKAD010000045.1, read as the reverse complement.
TTTGGCTGCTGCATGCTCACCATGTGCGTCAACGGCCGCTCCGCCGCGGCGGCCGGCCCTGCCCACGAACCCGTTGGGCTTCTCAAGCAGGGCGTCACCGGCAGCACGGTGCTTGCGCCGTTCGTGCCGCAGCAACTCGATGGCATCCTAAAGGTGTGCAGAGCATTCCTGATGTCCCAGCTTGCGCGCATGCATGCACGTGGCGCCTCGCTCTCGCCATGGCGCGCCAGCAGCCTTCTACAGAATCACGTGATACTGCCAGGAGTGATCGGTGCGGAACAGCATCGCTGGACGTCATCACTGCCTACGAGTTGAGCGGCTGCGTTTGCACTGGAGACGTCACCAAGCCACCGTTGCCTCTTGAGGCAAACGCATCGTGTGTTCCGCTGCAGGCATGTTTGTCCAGCAACGTGTTTGAGCGCCCCTCGGCCGCTGCCATCGTCGAGGAACTGCGGGGCGCGCTGCGCCAGCACAGCGCCGGTGGCGCGCCCCCCGCATGCGGGGTTGCCGCCCCCCGGCCGCCGTCGCCGCAGCCGCTTTTCACGCCACACTCCATGCCCCACCCCCACATACCCCACGCCCCCTCTGTCGCTGACCTGCAGCGCCGATACCGCCACCTCCGCGTCTCCCTGGACGTGCTTGTCCCCGGCCGCGCCGCGAGCCCCGGCCTCAGCCGCACACGCGGCGGCAAGCCGCGGCAGCACAGCGCGGACATGGGGGCACCAAGCGGCGCGCCAAGCGGCCTCAGCGGCTGCAGCAGCTCTGTGTTCTCCCGCAGTGGCGCGCTACAGCTCGAGCCGCACAGCCGGTCGGGTGCCAGCATGCACAGCGTGCCAGACGTGTGCATCACGTCCCCGGCCGGCGACTTCCAGCCCGGCAGCCGCATGCCGTACACCACGAGCGTGCGTGTCGGCCTCGCCGGGATCTCGCGGCCACGGCACGGCCTTTCCACAACCTCGAGCTCCGGCTGGTTCTCAGACGGCTCTGTGTCGTGTGCCAGCTTCCCCGCGCCTTCTGTGGCGTAAGCTCCGTGCTCCCCCGGCACCGGCGGAGATGTGCGGCTAGCGGTGACGGAGTCAGCGCTCGCCGTCCGCCGGCACAGCCCGGGGGGGCCCGGAGCGCTTCGCAGGCGCTTGCACACGGCCCGTTGGGTGTTGCCGTGTGCACTCTGCCGAATATCCCAGAGGACTCCTCTCAGCCCGGTGAAGCAGTCAGGCCTGTCTGTGCGGCCTGTAGCGGGTGCCGTAGAAGCCCCAGTGCAAGGGGCAGAGCTGCGTACGCAGCCTGGTGGACTCCACAGCGTGCGGCATTGGTCTGGGTCCAGAGGAGTGGCCCATGTTTGCCCGAGTGTATTTATGAAATGATGTATTTGTTGGGCACTGCGGTGGCGCCTGCCTCCTGGGATACATTGATGCCGCCAGCAATAATCCCAACGCCAAACGGGGCGTTCGGAGGCGCGCAGAACACATGTAATGAGTATTGCTGTTACTGTCCTTCGAACCACCTGTGAATGCGAATACCTGTTACCGTCCACACGGAGCCAGGCGCTGTCAACGTGTTCCGGTGCGCCTTGCTGGTGTGTCTTGCAGGCTCTGTGTTTGCACCATCGCCTGCTCAGCCACTCATGTTGGTTGGGCGCTCCGATGCATGCTTGTTGGGGCCAGGTGTGCTATAGCTGGAAATCGACGCAAGCGCCCCGCAGTGAGGGCAACAACAAGCACGCAAGCAACCGAATACCAACAGCAGGCAGCAATACGTACAGGATACCTGAGCCACAATGCACCGCCACCACCGCACACGATAGGGCAATGTGTAACCTGCCTCTTATAAAACATTCCTGTACTGCCTGAGATCACACGGCACGTCGTATGATGTCACATCATATGTTGGCTTATACTGGAAAGTCTACACCAGCCTGAGGTGCAAGTAAGCACTGTGCACAGGGCCCGTCAGGTGCAGCTGGTATAGGTCTTTTTCTCACACGGCTTGGTCTCAGGCTAACCTCGCGTCAAGGCAGCTGCGACCGAGTCCAGTAGACCCTGGCTTATTTGAACGAGCTGATCAATAGCAAAGCTGCGGCACCCAGGTGTTCAGTGATGGCAAGCTGCGTCTTGAATGGTCTGTACACTGCATGGTGAAGAGGAACGCATGACCGTATGATGCAGACACGAATTGTGGGCCAGCTCTTCAGGTGACTGTGTGCTCTGCACCCATGGGCGATGACGAGTAGCTGGCATGCCAGTCATTGCAATATGTGGTTGGCATTGGCCTCACCTCAGTTCTGCACATCTAGCAGTGACATCAATTTGAGACCAACGTTACAACAGAGCTATACTCCACAAGGTGGAAGAGCACAGAGGAAAGACATCATGGCAAAGCATCAAATACATGACCGTGACATCAGAAAGACATGATGCGCTGATGCTGATACTTGCCGACATGACTCCACTTGATCACAGCTATGCATGCTTGTGCACCCAGGCAGCCCCGACGGGCCCCACAAATGTTGCGATGTGCACAGCTGTGGTCATTCATTGTATACTGTCATGAGAGATTTGGCTGCAAAGTGACATTGTCGCGCTCTGCGTCACATTGTCACGAAGAATATATTCTGGACAGATCACAACAAGATTGCATGTCCACAGGAACAACATCCAGCGACCAAAAGCGCCAATGCCTGGAAATAACGAAACCATATCGAGGAGTGTGCCCACGCGTGACTCACACACCGGTGGCCATGTGTACCGAGAAGCGACGCTCCGCGAACCGCCGGCCGTGTGGAGCATTGCAATTGTGTACAGGTTGGTCAGGTCGGACTTGCTGAAAGCAATAACAAACAGACAGCGTTCCAGGACCAGGTGCACTGTCGCCGAAGTATGTTTGACTAGGCTAGATGTTCTGGTCAAGAACATTATGACTTAGTAAGTCCTCAGGCACAGGAGAAGCAAGGCTGCAGGTGTCGCCAATGGCAAAGGGCACAGTGTAGGGCTGCATATCGCGGCAGAATGTTCAACGGTGAGCAGTATCTCTTACCAAGAATGCGTGGCATGACAACATCCGTAGTATGCTCAAGACTTCAGTTCAGCCTGGCCACTCGAATCACACTGTCACTAGCATCACTCTCCAGGCAGGAGCCATGATAAATTAAAGTCGGTCTGCAACCAACGACGGAAAAATTGTACTTCCCCAAGGGAAATTTTGTCAGACCGAAGACCTTGACCAGGCGTGCCGCACTAAGTTCACTGCAACAGCTGCTCCTATGCACACACACACACACACACACAAGCGTGGCAGGCCTGAATACAGCAGGCTCCAATCAGCTGACTCACTCTAATGCATCATCATCTCTGAGTCGCACATATGCCTCTGTACACACCTCAGTTCTGACTTGAACATGGATGTCAAATTCGAGTGAACCCATTTCCTCAAGTATCAATCCCCATGGATGTCACACTCGAGTACACCCATTTCTCTCAGTATCAATCCCCTGAAATAACATTGTTGAAAGGATAGTATTGGATTATTGCTGAGGTCCTTGCGCGGACTTCATTCTAGGATGCTGGTCCGGGACTCCGTCACCTGTTGGCACTATATCCCCGTTCTCCCCCGCGAAGGGCCGCTGGCAGCAATCGGCTGTGACCTGGTGCAGCGGCATAATCTCACAGCAGATTGCTCCTTAGCTGTCAGCACCGATGTGTTCCTAGGGAGACAGTGGCCCGGAGACGTGCCCCGACGACGACCTCGCAGGAGCGCCCGCCCTGTCTTCACGGGCCAATGCCCAAAGCCACGTCCGGGCCGCATCTGCTACCTGACTCTGAGAGTACTTATCAAAGTACATTCTCAAGGAAGGCGACTCGAAAATCATCTGCGCTGCGGCGGAGGACGGTGGGACTGTATACGAGTCCAGATGCGAGCGGCTCAAGCACCGCTTGTGCAGTGCCGCGATGTGCTCAAACTTCAGCTGCCGCAGGATCATCTGCCGAAGTATGCTGCATGCTTTCGCAGAGAAACAGTTACTCCTACGATGTTGCGGACTGGCCGTGCCCGAGACACACTTCACTTGGTCACATGCAGCCATGTGCGTCGCTGTGTTGTTAGAGGATGCTGAACAGGTTTGCTGTCGGCACTAATATCGCATTTCGATTGACATCACCGTGTGGTGGCAGGCATTATATATACAATGGACGCAGAGCGTGCTGCAGTGCCGAGTCAGTCGCGATGTCATGATCACTTCGCAGCATCGCATGGGCCGCGGCCGCTCGGTGAGTGCCTGCGCGCCGCGCGCATGAAGCAATCGCAAGGTACCTCCCGCACTCTACGCACGTGCTGGCGCCCGTAAAGCTCACTGCCAACATCATCCCGAAGATCAAAGCGGCGGTCGTGACTTTCAATCTCCCCACATGCAGCGGAATTCGACTTTGCATCCGGCTGGCGAGTGACGGCTGTGGCCCAGATGTTCATGAGGCTCATGACCAGGATGCACGCAACCTTGACAGCAATTGTGCGGCAACGCTGCTCCGTGCTATCTCGAGATACCTACCGAGCCCATGGCCCGGGCCATGCCATGCAGCCGGCCAAGGTGTTTGCGTATACATGGCTTCACAGGTCGCAAACATGTACAAGATCACACGCACCCGTTGTTCGCGGCACGTGCACAGCTGTTGAAGCGTATCAAGACCTCTCCTAGAAGCGTCCCAGAGTAGTAGTTGCCTACTATGCAGTGGAGGCCAGGTGCCTAGCATGTGCGTAACACGCTGAGCATGACGAACAAAGGTTACCCGTGCACGGTGAACGCTCACTCGCGTACGTATCTGTGTTCTGGATAGCGCACAGTGTGTTACGGAACGCGATGACGTAAGGACAGCTGCAGGACGTTTGTGTAGGCCAATGTGCCTCCAGGCATTTCGAACGACCCGCTCTCGAGCATTCCGGCCGGGCGCCGCAGGGCATCCCATCCCCAGGGATGGCGGGCGGTCATCATCCTGTACATGTGCGACGGCTGCATTGATCGATGCGTTCCAAAAAAACCCAAGAGCAGGAGCAGTGTATTTCCCCCGGGAGATGATATGGCTGGTCCATGCGTGATGATATGGCTCGTCTGTATCAAATTCCCCGTGGACGGCCCGACGGTGCACCTCCAAGAACTGCCCGCGGCCGGGCCTCGGTGGCTACAACGGAGCCATGCAGGGCGCATGCAGCGCCCATCTGGCCGCGATCCAGTCAGCTCACTGCTGCATTACCTCGCAGGATGAAACATTCTTATAAATGTGTCGGGCAGACATTTAGCCGCGACCACCAGGCCTAGGTTGATGCAATCGCTAGTGCAGGAAAACAGCGCCGAACACATTCTGCGTGCAAGCACAAGCCATGTTGCAAGTTTACGGATGCCATGAATCTTACCTGTGTGTTCTACCACCTTGTGGAGCATAACTCTGTAACGTATCTCAGTTTACGGATGGTCCCGACCCGTCGCGGCCCTATGCCACTCTCGTTCAGTGTGACCCACACTGGGCGCATGCCGGACGCTTGTAGCACGCTATGGCATACATATGCCTTGAGCCAGGTCCTAGGCAATACACGTGTGTCCCGATGCATGCAGCTCCGGTTCACCAACTCGGACTCACCGGGAAATGCTGGCGGGGAGTCTCTCTACAGGCAGTAATGTGACAATGCGAACCCGTTGCGGAATGCAGCCCAGTTCGGAATCTGCATTTAAACAAGAGCAGGCCCACTGCATGTGGCACTGCACGATGGATGGCGGCTTCAGCAGCATACCAAGCACCAACGTGCATTTAAACAAGAGCAGTCCCACTGCATGTGGCACTGCACGATGGATGGCGGCTTCAGCAGCATACCAAGCACCAACGTGCGAGCGATGCAATAAAGCACTTGTGTACACAACAGGCAAGCTAGCCATGGTTTACATGCACTCTCGGGCACAGCATCTCACTCCATGCACACACCACACACCACAAGAACCGCATCTGGCGAGCCAACCCACTCCCAAGAGCCACATCGACGAGCGAAGCCCATGCCCTAGCACAGGCGCTGCTGCATCACGGGCAGCTGCAAATATAGCACATTTTGGCAGACTCCCCACCGCACCTAGCCATACAACTGTACTGCACTGCCTGAAACAACACGTACATCTCCAGCAGCTGGGCCATGCATGCAGTCCTGCAGCCGCAGCCAGCATGTTGCACCACAGCTCCATACCACTAGCCACAGTACAGCTGAACTGCGTCTACCCTGCCCGCACGCCTGCTGCACAAACGAAGCAGCCTGGCCCGACACAGCGCACAGCGCACCACCCCCGGCATGGCAAACACGGCAGTGACAAAACGGGCGCCATGAAAGGCGGAAACACTGAACCGTGCTAGGGCCCAATAGAGAAAGGGTCGTCCGGGTCTGCCCTGTCGCCATTTCCGTCTTCGTCCCCACCCTCAGCCCCGGTGTCTGGTGGGCGGACCAGGTCGTCTTGCACCGTGAGGGGCGTAGTCGGCGAGCCACCGTCCGCGGCAGCGCCGGTGCCGGCAGCCGCGCCACCGGCCTCCCCCTCCGCGTCCGTCTGCAGCAGGTTTCCGCTCGGGAACCCGCCGCCGCCGTCGCCGCCGCCCCCCCCTGCTGCGTGCTCCGCGCCTGCTGTGCTGCCGGGCGACTGCAGGCCGTACGTGTCGTTCACATGCAGGTGCGAGAGCTTCATGGCGCCGGTGTCCGCGGCCGTGTCGTCCTCACGCGCCCCCCCCTCCTCCTCCGCATCAGTGTCCGTCAGGCCATCCACGCCGTAAGCGTCAAACGGCGCGTGCGGCGTGCCCGCCTCCGCACCCAGGCCCGGGCTGCCATCTGCGGCCGCCGAAGGGGAAGGTCCGGGCTGGCCGTCCGGGGACAGCACGCTCATGGTGTTCCGGAAGGCGGCGTTGCCTGCTGCGCGTGCCTTGCCGGCAACATCGTGGAAGCGGTCGCGCATCTTCTGCGTCCAGTTGGTCATGTCGGAGGTGCCGCGGCTGCCGGGCCGCAGCAGGTCATCCAGCGGTAGCTGAATCAGGCCTTCCTGCGACTCGATCTGCATGCAGCCGTGCTGTGGATGTGCAGGGGATGTGCTGTGGACTTCGTCTGTGTGTTTTTCCTGTTTACTGCGCTTGCGGAGCAGCGCCTCTGTGCCACCGCAGCCCGGCCGTGCTCTGCGGCAGGCGTGCGCTACAGTTGCAACCGGAAAGGCTAGCATGGGGTGCGCCAACAACCGTCCCTCGTGCGACCAGGCTGAGGGCGATCCCGACGCGCTGACACACGAACAACGCAGCTCCAGGCGAGCGATTCTGGGGGGATCAGTGCGCGTTTTGCTGTCCCGCGGCAGGGTGCGGGGCGCCACGGCCGCTAATCCCTGGGTGAGCTGCAGCCGGGTCTTGATGAGTCCCGGGTTGACAGTCCCGGGTTGGCCACAGCGTGCTCAGCATCCCAGCGCACAGCATGCGTGCTGACAGATGCACCGCCAAACTTCACACCCGGCAAGTGCCACAAGAGTTCAGGCAGGCTCGCTGAGGCTGCGGCGTGTGGCAGTCACAAGGGGTGGGAGGGAGGAGGCCTGTTGCTGCAGCGTCGCTGGCAGGTCCTGCCACAGTGCATGCCACAGCACGTTGCACAGCATACTGCCGTTGTATGCCGGCCGGGGAGAGGGGGAGGAGCCGCGCACCTTCACGAGTTCGAGGAGGACGTCGTGCAGCGCGCCGTCCGTGCGCAACAGCGCCCAGGGGAAGTACCAGTCGTGCAGGAGGTCCTGCATGAGCATCAGCGACTGCAGCCGTGACGCCAGCGTGCCCGCGTTCAGGCTTGAGTACAGCCACGCCTGCACGCGCCGCGTACCGGACAGCCCCGTCAGCGGCACATCGGCGAGGCCCATGCACCCAGGCGGCGCGAGCTGGCTCCAGCCCTGGTCTGCGGCCTGCATGCATGCAGACGGGTGAGCAGACGAGGCGCGCGGTGCTGCTGCCTGTTGCTGTGTGCCGGCATGGGTCCACGTGGAAGGTAGGGGGTTGCGCCGGCCTGGCCTGGCTCGATTCCAGCGACAGGGCGCTTGTGGAATTGGCGCTCATGGTGTGGCGGCTACCGTTGTGCGGAGTGTCACATGCACGCCTGCGCAGCTTGCAAATGTGCTCCAGCGAAGCAGAGGCCCACGCAGGTGGCATACACTGAGATGCCCGGCGCTCCACTCACCTCCATAAGGTCTGAGCTGACGCTGCAGGGGCCGGTGTTCAGATGCTCGATGAGATGGGGTCTGATCGAGCAGGGATTGGACAGCGTGAGAGGAGACTTTGATGGCCCCAAGGCTGCAGGCCATGCGCCAGTGCTTCATACTGGACATGCACGCGTGATACTGCAGTGCTGTGCACCTGATGACGCATGATCGTGCGTGATCAGCCGACGCATGGACAGGCCTCAAGGCATGACGACCTTGAGACGAGCCTGGCACAAGGAAGAGCCTGTCTGGCTAGAGGTGGCAATGGAGGTGGCACCTGGATGGAGGTGGCACCTGGATGGAGGTGGCACCTGGATGGAGGTGGCAATGAAGGAGGTGGCAATGAAGGGGTTGCAATGGAGGGCACACCTGGATCACATCAAAGGCAGTGGGGTGGTTGCTGCGGGCTTGCATCATCAGATTCTGGGCCCACTGGGAGCTGGAGCCAAGCATGGAGACAGCTGGCAACACGCTCTTCCAGTCTGGTCGCAAGCCGTTGTCAAAGACTGGCACCTGCACATGCCATGGCGCCTCACACGTGTGGCATTAGACATGGCCGGCCTCGTGTCTCAGTTGGAGTACAGGCTGCCGCACCAGGACATTCACGAGCATCATCAGACCATAGCTTTCCCGGCCCAGAGGCGTTTCCTGGGTTGCATATTGGATCTCTGCCTGGATGTCACCTACATCCCCCGGGTGTCATTGGTTGCAATGCTCGCATCACTGGGTGCATCCCTGCAGCATGCATATGGGGCTCGATCACATACCTGTAAGAGTGACACACTGAGCCATGAGTTCATCGCGCTGCAGTATGATCTGTTCTTGCCTCTCAGCAGAGATCGCGGTCTCTGTTTGCAAGCGGTGCTTGTCACGCTGCTCGCACGCCTGGATCAGATCCTTTGACGCGCGCTCATCAATGGCATGTCCAATCTGCGATTTACATGCTAGTCAGAGTGGATCCAGACTAGACCTGCCCAATACCTTGAGTGCTGTGTCAGCGTCGCGACTTGTTCTCTGGCGACAGGCATTCTTCTCACATTCACGCCCACGCGCTCAGCTCGGCACTCCGAAGCATTCAGGCGTACGAGAGGTGCATCACCGCGGGCAATATTGATGAAAGATGCGTGCATGGTATAACAGAGCGTAATGATGCCTGAAGAGATGGTCATTGCGATGACATACGTCTCTCGAGGATTAGAAGCTCGAGGCAGACTTCACTCAAGCGATTGCTGCTTACCTGCGTCGAATACTGGTCCACGGCTCCAGATACCGACATTGCCGCTTCCTGTGCGCTGTGGCCAGCGGCTATGGCGGCTTCCTGAGCTGTCTTCCCTACTTGCTTCAACCACTTCGACGCGCCAGAAATCACGGTCTGAGCCGTCGTGGCCGTAGATCTGAAGGAATCACGTGGTGTTGGCACATCATCAGGAGATGGCTCGCTGTCTTCGGGCACAGGCTGCATTCTGTCCGCAGAGGCGACACCGACAAGGAACACACAGCACTGATGCTGGTCAGACGCACGACAGCGTACAAACGAGTACACGACAAGGTATGGTAGTCATATTTCAACCTGAAGTACATAATGTCGTACTACTGTACTGTTCGTGAACCTACAGACATGTCGCAGAATCATCCAGCATGATGAATGCATGGCATGGAAGATGCAAGCCCGCACGCCGGCAAGCCTCCACGTCCCGCCAATCATCGCCTCGAATAATTTTCAACTAGTCAATGGCTGCGGGCCTGCGGTAATCCCGGGTTGATGCGCAACCCGCGCCAGGTGATGCCATGGCCACCTTGGCAAACGCAACTGGCCGCTGCGACGAGCGTTCATAGTTTTAGACAGCCCTCGTGCGCCTGAACGTGGAACTCCTCGTTCGATGGGATTGTGGCCATTCGGCTGGATACATACTGGATACATACTTGAGGTGGTGGTTCCACTTACACAGGTCGAATTGACCAGCTCTGCTCTGCCAGAGAGCCGTCCGCGTCTATCTCAAACTTTCCTCTGAATCCACACTCTTCTAGGTATGCTAGTATCGCAAAAGCATCAAATGCATCAGTGACGAGCGCGTTGCGGAATTGCAGCGTCTGCAGGCCCCACAGGTTGGCCCCACCCTCGACCACCACCGTCCACGAGCCGCCCCCTCCGCTCCGCGCCTGCACGTTCTCCACCCGCGCCCTAATCGCATAGCCATTTTTCACAAACACGGCCAGCAGCTGCTGAACTGCATCAGCCAGCTCCTGCACGCTGGCCGTGCCTGGCAGTGGCGCCGGGCACCCAAACGTCTCCCCTCTGAACCCCTCACGCAGGTACCCGATAACAGTGCGCCCAACTTGCAGCTGCAGCCGCTCCGGGAGCTTTTTGTTGTCCGCAAGCGCCGCGTCCCGCTTGACCACGCGGTACGGCCGCTCCAATGCCTCCCCTTCACAGTTTTCGCAAAACTCCTGCAATCACAAACCACACTGGCACTGACAGCGACCATGCAGACCCACACGCATCCACAAATCATATGCTGACCCGTTGATTGGTTTTCAAGCACATGCATGGGACAGCTGTACACTCCATGCGGCCATGCGTGGCCAGAGGCTGCATCTGTGCCCCGCAGGGCAACACGATCGGCGCGGCAACACAATCGGCACCACCAGAGTGTGAGAGGTGCTCCATGCCGCAATCGTGGCCTGCTGGGGCCTTGGCACGACACCATGCCGCATACGCCGGTGCCACGCAACAACGGCTTTTACGGACAATCGTAATATTGCCAAGTGGTGCAGCGCACGCGCCGCGCAGTGCCATTCAACCCTCTCCGCCCGAGTTCACTGAAGTAGAGCATGCCACAGTGCCGGCCAGAGGGCGAGTGCTGCGCCTCATGCAACCATGCGGAACCGCGTGCCAGCGCAGCAGCGCGTGTCATGCGTGGCCCGTCTCCCCAGCTCCCCCGAGAGCGTGCTGGCGTCCCCCAGATGCTGAGACTTGCATGCATGCATGCACGCACGAGCGCCTGCTGATCGATCATGATCGATCAGCGCAGCACTGCTGCTATCGCGTGCATGCGCTGACTGGTGTGCCTCGAGGGTGACACATTGCGAGAGGCGGCCGGTCCTCTGCAATGCATGGCTGCTGCCGGCGATGCCGTGGGGCCACATGCGGCGCAATGGCCTGACACAACAGCGTGCGTGTGGAGCAGGAGGCACCGAGGCAGACCTGGAAGACCTGTGGGGCGTCAGGGATGGCCTTGGAGAGCGTCTGGTACTGTGAGAACGCGATAAAGTCAAAGTAGATGGGGCTCGCGAGGTTGCCGATGGGGATTTGTAGGGGGTCGACCAGGAACTTGTACGGCTCGAACTCTGACTGCCTGAGCTTGAAGAAGCGAATCTGCGGTCCGGGTGGCCATTTTGTGCATTGCTGCGCTGGCTCACATGCATTGCTCACATGCATTGCTGCGCTGGCTCACATGCAGCCAGCCTGCAGCTGCACACATGGCACCCACGCAGAGTGTCCTTGCACGTTGCGAGTCTGTGGATGCCAATTGTTGTGTCGCTGATGTGGCGTTCCGGCGAGTCTGGGTTCCAGCACAAGGCGGCGGGCGGGAGACTGTGATAAGGATAAGGTACAAGTAGGGAAGTGAGAGTGTGTGCCACACTGGAGTCTGGAGTGTTGGCCAGGGCCCCACCTGGAATTGGTCCATTGCGATGAAATCCAGAGCATCCACGGCTTCATAGGTCGACCGCATCAGGAGAACAGCAAAGTTCAGCACCAGCTGTTTCCTGCAAGCGGCACAGTGCCATGCGTGATTGTGGCAGCGGCACATAGCCCCAACGTTGCGTGGCCCACATATGCAGCAGTCCAGGCGATCGAAGCTCAAGCCCGTGGCTCAGAATGTGCACATCCGCTAAACATGCAGAAAAAAGCGAGCAGGCCGATTCAAACAGCAGACAGGGGACGGCTGAACTAGTGATAAGGAACGTACCTGGGAAGCCGCACCGGGCCAGGTTGGACCTTGCCAAACGACGACCACGGAAGCTGGAAACCAGCAACACTGGCTTGGGCGGCCTGCATGGATGCGTATCACCACCGTCATGGCATAAATGTGTGAATTTTTGTCTGCATGCGCATGCGCGCGTAGGCATGCTGGCAGCTCTAGCAACATGCAGCGCACATTTGGCAGGGAGTACTGGGACGTCAGCGTGAGAAACGCTGCAAGATACGCCCGTCTTGACACGTTAGCCAATGGACCTTCTTTGTGGAAGGAGCACGCTGTGCACGAACGTGCGTGCCCTTTTGCGCTCGGTCTCTGCCATGTGGAGGTGGGGGCACCACCGCGCGACCTTTGCGAACACGGCCGGCCCATATCAGCACGAGAACCTGTTTTAAACAATAGCAGAATGGGATTTAGAGATCCCCGACTCTCTATGTGCTGCGTAAGGATAGCAATTACCAGTGACTGGCCGTATGCTTTAGCGGTCGTTCCCTACAAGGAATCCGTACAGGTGCCAGCCCAGCTATGCATTGGTTTTCATGCTGTCACAGCTGCGTACATCGCCATACATCACGCATCATCAGCTACGCTTTTCTTAATCTCATGCTGATTTTGTGGTGTTGCTGCGTCCGGAATCAAGACGCCTTCAAACAGACTTGGTGGCTACAGGCGCAGGCGTGCGCCGAAGGCTGCCGTAGCATGTTGCAATGGGCGGTGGCGAGGGGAAGCGCTCATCTTGCGCAGATTGACAGTGCCACCTGGAGCGCCATATTGTCTGCCCCTCCACAGGCTGCGTTGATGTGGTCTGCAATCGTTCATGCTGCCGTCGACTGAGGCGGTGGAGTCTTTACAGGGACGCCTCACTGCACCGTGGTTCGTTGCGCAGTGTAATGTTGCTTGCTCAAGGGGCGTGAATTAAGAATAAATATGCGTTTCCATGTCGCCGGTGTGTCTCCGGACATCAGCAACCAGGACTTGTGCGCAAAGTTCTCGTCCCTTGGCACGATCGTAGACTGCTTTCGCCCAGAGCCACGTTATCTTGGCAGTGAACCGCACCACAGGGAGTATGCCTTCATAGAAGTCTCTAACACCGATCAAGCGAGTGTTCACAAGCTGATCTCTGCGGTACTCACCTCCGCTACATGTGACCATCTATTCCATGTGCCACCGGTGATCACCAGCAACATGTACGCTGCGTGCAGCTGAATGGCAGCGTATGGCGAGGCAACAAGTTAAAAATCTCGGAAGCGAGACCAGACTACAAGGCCCGGCATGTGCTGGAAGAGATGGAGGAAGCCGAGCTGGACACAATGCAGCAGGAGGAGGTCGATGCCTCCGACGAGCCAGACCGCAGTTTCAACATCAAAACTCCGTCAGGCACACAGCTTACCGTACCGCAGGACGGAACCGGCACAAAACGTATGATCTTCAGGCCTGTGGCGCCTCGGCCCTTGCAAGAGTGTCTCACACTCGATGCTGAAAACCAGCAGAGCAAACTGTACCATGTCAACGAGCTCTGGGAGGACATCCTCGAGTCAGCACGGAACCGCAATCCCCCATCCCCCACCATCTTCCAACAAAGCAGGCAGACCGTACGCCCCCTGCTGCACCGCTGCCAGTGCCCATCGCACCGCTCTGTTTCACATGTGCCCTTGACTGCAGGAGTTCAGCAAGCCAGTTCAGGCAGAGGCAGCGCCTGCTGCACCAGCCCGCCTACAGTCGTACATGCCGTATTTCTCATCGGACGAGGATGGTGCAGTCGGCGATGTGCCTGGGGAGGCGGTCATGTTCAGCGATGACGGCCCCGGCCTGCCAACCCCGTCTGCAGCGGCACGGCTGCTTGCTGGCCGGGCCGTCCCGGCCTACAACAGCAGCGATGACGACGGTCCGGGTGGCCCGGCAGCCACGCCTGGGGAGCAGCTGCTGGTGGCTAGAGGCCGCAACGGCTCACCTCGGCCCGGGGTGAGCGGGGCGGCAGGAGGTCATCGGGGGGCTGCGGGTGATGTGCGCCTGGACGGCTGGGATGGTGAAGATGTGCCGATTGATCAGCTCGGCATGGGGCAGGACATGCTGCTCGGGGGATGGGATGCTGAGGCCCTGGAAGAGGAGGAGGCTGAGCGTGCAGAGGCTCAGGAGCATGCCGGGGTGGGGGTCTTGCAGCAGCTGCCTGGTGGCATCCATCCTGTTCGTGTTGCCGATGCGCTGGACGCATCTGATGTGCTAGAGGATGTGCTGGAGGTCGCGCAGGCGGCAGCGAGTGAGGATCTGCTCGCGTGGGACGCTGCGGGGGCTGGCGGTGGTGCAGTCGAAACCGGCAGCACGGGTGGCGAGGGTAGTGGTATGGAGGAGGAGAGTGGTGGTGTGGAGGAGGAGGAGAGCAGCGGAGGTGGTAGCGGGGGGATGGTTGCTGCGGCAGCGGATGCTGGAGGCAGCGGCGGCAGCGGGAATGGCACAAGTGCGGATATCGGTGGTGGGGGCAGCAGCGCGAGCGAGGGAGTCGGCGGTGGCGCCGGTGATGATGCTGCGGCCAGTGAAGGGGGGGGGAGTGAAAGTGCGGGCACGGCTGGGCAGCAGCCGGACGGGCCAGGGGTTGTTGACAGTGCGTGGCAGCGTGTGTTTGCATTGGCCGCTTGTCAGGCTGATGAGGAGGAGGAGGAGGAAGATGTGGAGGGAGGGGATTTAGAGGAGAAGGCGAAGGGGGAGCATGCTGGGGGCGGGGGTCGCGGGGAGGCGCATGCTGGGGCCGTTGACGACGGAATGGAGGCGGGAGACCTTGTCCCTGACGGTGACGGCTCGGCGGCGGCGGTGGAAGCAGCGGAAGAGCCAGCGGCGCCTGACAGGGGAGTGGAAGCTGAGGAAGAAGCGGCGGCTGCTGATGAGGGCGGGGCGGCTGCAGAGGTGCTGACGGCATCGACTGCCGCGGCTGGGGACGGCGGGGCTGGGGCACAGGAGGCGGCGCAGGCGCGGGGTCTGCCAGATGGGGCACGGCGGGGGGGCTGGGGAACTGGGGCGGGCCGTGGGAAGCGGCCGCGGGAACAGCAGGTGCCTGACCAGCCTGATCGGGCTGACCAGGCGGGTGTGAGCGCTGCCGGGGCGGGCGCGCGTGCTGCCAGCAGTGGCAGCGATGACGGCGTGCCGCAGGCAGGTGCGGCAATGCAGGCCGAGCTGCAGGAGCTGGCGGAGCAGGTGGCGGCGGAGCGGGCTACGCTTCGGCAGGGCAAGAAGAGGAAGCCGAGGCATGAGAAGCCGAGCCATAAGAAGCCGGCTGCGTCGGGGGGAGGGGCGGAAGAGGGCAAAGCGGGTGGTGGTGCAGACACAGAGAAGCGCTCTGATGGGTGTGCCTCCGCTGTTCAGCTCCTGCCGCGTTGTGCGCTGGGTGCCTCTGGCGGTGTCTTGACAAAAGTCATATTATTATGTGGTGGGTCCAGAATCGAACTGTGGAGGTACATGTGGCTGTGTGTTTCAGGGCAACCGCTGCGCCCACTGGCAAGCTGGCCAAGCTCTTCCGGGAGAGCAAAGGTGCTGTGGCAGATGCTGTGGCGGGGCCAGAAGTGCGAAAGGAAGAGCAGGACTCCGTGGTGAAGGCTCTGTTCTCCGAGGTGCCATTCCAGGCCACACGTGCAGCCTTGGCCAAACCTGTTGTGAAAGAGGCCGCTAAACCAGTGGATCGTGCCCGGGATGCGGCTGCAGTCCCCGACAAGCTGGAGAAGGCCACTGATTACATCAAGAAAGTCCAAAGCTCCATCGTGCCAGGTATGAGAGCCCGTTGTGTGCCACTGAATTGCTGCACAAGGTCATCACGCCAATTTTGGTGTGGCTGCATAATGTAGGACCGAAAGAGCAGCACCCCGGGGCGAAGTTCTATAGATCTGAAGACCTTGCTGTGTTGGAAGGACGCCTCAAGGTGGCAAGGCCATCTCTCAATGCTGACTTCCGCAGTAAGCTTCGCACAGAGCAGAAACGGCACGCGGCAGTCAAGGAGCTCGCGCAGAAGCGCAGAAGGCGTTGACGTGCGTGCGACAACAACCCGTGTTTTTGCTCACATATGTCCTCTCCTTAATCCGCGTTCGTTAAGCATGCATTGGTGTCAACTGCACATTGTTTACGTGTTGGTCGCACAGCGAGGGGCGTTGGGTACATCGACAAAGGTTGGTAATCGCGATGTAATTCACTTTTACAGTAAAACCGTCGGAGTTTGTTGAAGTGATCGTGTGTATCACGCGGCATCGACCAGGAACAGTGGAACTCAACGGAGTTGTTCGTGAAACCAAAGCGCCTTGCTGTCTTGATCCTATTCGACGGCTGTTTGTTCGCATGGTGTGCAAATTATGTTAGCCGGTGTTATCAAGGTGAGGATATACCAGGCACGCAAGCGTACACAGAATGTCGGACGACGGACAGCATCGCTTCGAGCAGGTGCTCTCTGGGACTGCCGCTCCTCACCCTTGAGCTCACCAAGCTGAGAGCAACTACTACGCACCTATGTCATGATTTGCGCTGCATGGCCGTTGCCGGGTGCCTGCCACGCCCGTGATTGAATGCTGTCGTGATTATTGCTTGCAGAGAGCCGTGGACGCATGGGTTTCGGGCCGAAAGCTGAGTTCACGCAAAAGGAAGCTCTAGATGTTCAGTTACACGTACAGCTCCCCGACAAGTGACTATGTGCTTGAAATGCAGAATCTGTGTTGGGAGTGTGTTGGCTCCCAGTGATGGAATGCCAAATTCTCAGGACTGGCATGCTCACGGCCATGCGCATACCGTGTTTCCACGGTTGGCCTTCCAACATGCTACAATCTTTCCACCATTTCATAACATCGATGCTGACCAAAAGCGCTCGCTGCCAATGGTTGTTTCGCAGGCAGCCCAACCGTGGTCCTGTGAGCCCGGGTGTCAGCAGAGCATCTCCTGTGCATGTTTGTCGCGCTGACATCTCTCCCACACTTGCAGTCTTTACAAGTAAATAACACACCGTATGCTGACCATGGTGTCGAGGTCATGTACCGCTTTGCAAAGTTCGATCCTTTCGAGCGGTCACAGTACTTTGGGTGAGAGTTCATCCTCCTGCAGCTGAAGCACATGCCAATGCCACTGAAACAAAAAGCTGCTGGCCTGACATTCCACGCCCATACATGTCCTCACCTGCCTCGTGTGATGCTGTACAGGCGCAACCTAGACTTGGGCCAGTTTGAACGATTCAAGCGTGTCTTTTTCACTCCTCACTTCTCCCCAATTCTCGGGCATGCCCAAGCCACTCTTCTGAGCGAGCTCCCAATCTCTACGACCAAGTGGCGTGGCCGAATTCTGGTTCTGCATGGCATCCAAGACAAAGAGCAAGCTGTCTACGACATCACCATGGTGAAGGTGCGGGGCCCAGTCTGCAGGACTGCAGTGCAGTGGAAATATGGTACTAACATGTTGAGCATCTGATTGCAGCACTGCTTGCCCAGCTATTCTGATCTTGTGCGCACTGTATGCGCATGGCTTGTTGGCCTGTGCTGTCCGTGAGCCTTTCAGCAGAATAGCTGTGCAGTGCAATTGCTGATACCGTATGACACACGCGCGCAAGAATCGCAGAATTTCAGAGGCAGTGTCTGTCCATGTGGTGCGGCCTTGGGTGCTGCATTGGTAAATGCTCAGACTGCGCCTCACTGCTGTGCTGCTGCTTACGGCAGCTGCCCAAAGTGGTTCACACCGCATCGTCATCATCATCGTCATCATCTTGTACGGCACAGCACCATGGTATTGCACGGTGCCCCTTTCGAGCCCGCAGCACGGGCATCATTGATGCATTCATTATGTGAGCGCCGACCTGTGTGCAGGACAAGGACGGTGTCCACAAGGACATGTGGATGACATCGTCCCTGGTACGGGACGGTGCAGAGGACATACCCTCGTACCTTTGATGAGTGCTAGAGTGTAACAGGGAGCAGCGAGATAGAAGGGGATTGCGAAGGTCGCAGGGGCGTGTGATTCGGTCCTTGTCCGAATGTAACATTGTCCGTTCAAACCTATCAACAGCCTGATCGAACTGCCCCCACGGAAGTCGCTGTATTTGGAAACATGCAATCATAAATCTGAGTGGCAGTGCGTATGAGCCCAATAGAGCGGCTGCCCATGAGCATTGCAGTAGAGATCGCACACCTACAGTACTGAATTACATCACGTACGATCAAGTCGGTTGAGCCAGACCCTAGGTCGATTTGTGCTAGCCTGGGATGTGGAGTCACTGCCCACACTCCCATGGTTGATCTTAGGTTGATTGAGAACGGCATCAGCTGTCTAGCCGCTGAAATTCAGCAAGTGGTATTCACAGAAAGGCCTTCTGCATCGGCATACTTGACCGTCCATCACACTCTGCAGGTGGCAGCACCGATCCGTTGACGTGACACTGCTGCCCAAACTATGGCACATATGAAGGAAACTGTCACACTGTGGGTCGAACTCGCCAACAGGCGCGGCAGGAAAAGGACAACCTCCCCATTTGTCTACACTGCACTATGTACGCTCCAAATCCCCCCCGCCGTCCTTGCCCCCCGGCGCCGACCCACTGCCAGTGATGAGGTCGCCCACGTCGATCTCGACCGCGCTGTCGT
Organism: Ulva compressa; assembly: GCA_024500015.1. NCBI lineage: Eukaryota > Viridiplantae > Chlorophyta > Ulvophyceae > Ulvales > Ulvaceae > Ulva > Ulva compressa. The sequence continues at coordinate 264,090 of JALKAD010000045.1, read as the reverse complement.
CCGAGTCCCCTGGCCCCGCATGCTCTGCGGCGCTGCCGTTTGCGGCGCTGCCGTTTGCGGCGTCCCCATTCGCGGCGGCCCCGTGCGCGTCCCCGTCCGCTTCCCCCACCGGCGCCAGCCGGCGCACCGGGCCGCGCGAGCGGCGGCCGTCCGGCAGCCGCAGGCGTACCCCCGAGGAGCTCGCGACAATGGAGCGTGACACGGTCAGCACGGGAGTGTTGGGCGTGCTGTGGCCGTGGTGGCCCGCCTCTGCGGCGTGCTCGAGGTCCTTGCGCGTGATGATGCCCACGATGCGGTTCCTGTGGTTCACGACGCACAGATGCCGCATGCCCAGCGTCACAAACGTCCGGTGCACTCGCGACGCGAGCATCTTGCGCTGCACCGTGAGCGGCGCAGAGTTCATGTACGGCCTGCACACACCCGCACCCCCCTCACGCCCCAGACACACACCCCGCAGGCGCATCTGTCACAAGAATGTCGCAGGCGCATCAGTCACAAGAACGGCTAAACGGCCACCGCAGTCCCGCATAAACGCGTCCATGCAGACCCAACACAGCAGAAACAGAGCCCCTGCAGAGCCGAGCTCCATCAAGTCCATAGCTCGCAGCATCACCGGTGATCAGGATGCTGTGCGCGCTGCGCTGGGGCCTTCACATTGTACTGCATGCGGCATGCCCATGGAAGCGCTCAAAGCACACAGCACGCAGCACGCAGCACAGGCGGTTGGTCGCGCACCTGAGGTCGAGGTACAGGCCGGCGGGGGACTCCCCGTTGACGAGGGTGTCGGCCAGCTGGTCGAGCTCCTCCTGGACGCGGTCGTCGCACACCGTCGAGCGGAGCTCCTCCATCTCGCCAAACTGCACGCCGCGCGCGTCGGCGCCGGAGGCAAAGACGGAGTCCTGCGCGACGCTGCTGTCGACGGCGGGCTCGGTGCAGCTGCCGCCAGAGCCGGGGAGGGAGGTGGAGCGGAGGAGTGCGGTGTTCAGGGTTTCGACGGTGGGATCGGCGGTGGCCATGTAGCGGTGGTGGGTGTAGCGGAGGCGGTAGAAGAGGCGCATCGTGCGCTCAATCTGGAACTGGAAGGCCTGCTGGCCATGTGCCGGGTTGAGCAGCCGGCCGTCTGCATCGCTCCACACGCTGCGCAACCGCGGCCGGGGTCAGCATGTGGCGGAGCGTGCAGGCTGCTGCCGTCGCGACAGGCGCACCACAAGCAGAGGCGTGCATCATCACACGCATGTGGACGGCTCATAGCCGATACTGCCTGCGGTGCAGATCAGTCGCGGACAAACCGGCATCGCAACTCTCACCTCCCGCCTGCCGTATGCTGGGCCAGCACGCAGCACAGCGCAGGATTCAGCATGCGGCTGTCAGAGGCATGCCACATCAAGCCAAGAATCATGTCGTTTGTCCCCCGAAAAGCGAATATTGTCCCGCCGTGCGGCATGCCCCTCATGCAGGCTTCAGAATCAGTCAGGTGGACGACGTGGTCGTGGGGCCCCCTACTTGGGAGGAGGGGTTTGAAGCGCACCGCTTGCGGAGCAGCACGAGGAGCTGCGACCGCAGCACGAGGCCCTCCAGCTGGCCCACAGCGCCGTCGGGCTCGTCCGAGGGGCCGCCAGCGCCAGTGATGACCGGGAAGCCGTGGTGTGTCGTGCTGCTCAGCACGGCCAGCACGTCGCTCACCGACACCAGCGCCGGCAGGCACGTCGGGTGCGGCACCATCACCTGCAGCCGCCGCACCAGTCAGCACCCCGCTGCGCATGCTGCGTGTGCTGCGCATGCTGCGTGCTATGCATGACAAGGGCTGCATGCATGTGGCCAGGTAGACTAGCCGACTGCTAGTTTACCCTATAGTACGCCATGGCCACACCTGCTCGGCGGTGAGGGTGGAGAGGATGCGGCGGGGTTCGGTGGGCAGGAAGAAGACGTTGCCATCGCGCTCGATCTCGCTCTCGTACACGCCGTCCTGGCCGAGCGCCGAGCCGACAAAGTTGGCGACGACGACGGCGATGATGACGCCGAAGAGGAAGTTGATACCGCGCGTGCCCTCCACGACCAGCACGACGAGCGAGATCGCGCTGCGGAAGACGCCGGTAAGGGACGCCGTCGCGCAGATCAGCGCGTACAACCCTGCACCTCCGCAAACACGGTCTTCTCTCAGAGCACAGCACGCAACACGGCATGGCGTGCTTGGGCCACGCGACTGTAGCCGTGCCTATGTGTGGCCTCATGCTGTGCATGCTGTGCGGCGTGGTGACGTGGCACGGGTACGCAACGAGGTGCTCGGCACGGTGAGCAGGGCGCATGTACCGCAGATGACACACATAGGCACGGCACTGGGAGGCGGTGCCAGGGCGCACTATACGATAAGGGCGCACTATACGGTGCCAGGGTGCACTACAGTGGCTCCCACAAGACGAGTGCGCCCGGTACTGTTACACGGAGAGCGGCGTAGGGGGCAAGCAGCGAGGGCAACAACGAGCAAGCCAGCAAAGGGAGTGCGTCGGTGGTGGCAGCAAGGGGAGTGCGTCGGTGGTGGCAGCAAGGGGAGTGCGTCGGTGGTGTTGGTGTGAAGGCAGCAAGGGGAGTGCGTCGGTGGTGTTGGTGTGAAGGCAGCAAAGGGAGTGCGTCGGTGGTGTTGGTGTGAAGGCAGGTTGAAGGATGCAACGGCCGTGTGTGTCACGAGATGACTGGTGCCTGGCCAGGGGCGCACACGCTGTGTGCTGCCGTACTGGGAGTGGGAGGGGTGCGGAGCGGACCGGGCTGGATGTGGAAGTGCGGCAGTGTCTGCTGCAGCGCGACGCCGGCGGCGAGGCCGGATGCGGCTCCGAGGACGATGGCCGGCATGAACATGCCGGCGGGTACGCAGACGCCGGCGCACAGCGCGAGCATGAGCAGGTACACCGCGGAGAAGAGCACGAGGCTCTGCTGCGTGAACCCTGTCGAGTCAAACGTGATCTCCTCTGTGCTGCCTGTCGTGTGGCCCACGGAGAAGAGGCGGCTGATGAGCTCGTCAGGGGACGACCAGAACCCGGTCGCGAGGTCGTTGTGCTTACCCTCCTGGCACTGCCACGCCACGCCCTGCATGCTGCGTGCTTTGCGCGCTGTGTGAGGTGCGGCTGCCGTGGACGAGCACAGCTGCCGTGCTGTGCGCGCATGGCGGGTGCGGGAGCCGGGGCAGCCGATGCACACGGCTAGCATGCTAGCACATCGGGCGTGTGTGCATGATGCACATGCGTGAGATAGCAATCTGTGGATAAGTGGCGGATCGGCTGATC
>JALKAD010000045.1:157902-185235 GCA_024500015.1 Ulva compressa | reverse complement strand
GGCCAGCCGGGTGGGAATACTCATGAATTCGAGACCACGACTGATGCCCGGACCCTCACATGCTGGTTTGGGCGATTGGGAGGTATCTTACTGTGCCGATTCGAGCATGTGTTTGCTGCCAGGGAGGCTTAAAAGGGTACCAGGCGGTGAGTAGGCGCAGGAACCGCCCAGGTGACAGAATGCAGAACCGACGCTTGCACAGGGGCAGTGTGTGTTCTCGTTCACCGCGTGACAATGGAGCGTGGTGTCAGAAGGCAAGATGCGGATGGCAGGGGCAGGTTCTGGAGCATAGGATGTTGTGAACGCTTGTGGAGACAGGGAGGGCAAGCGTGTGCATTCGATCTGCATTATCGGCCACACAGGCTGCTTCGCACCTCTCAACAGCCAGTTCTGTACCACGCTTGACCTGCTCTGGCGAGAGTGTGATGCCTTGGACTGTGGCCTGTGGGTACTTGGCAGCTAGCCGCCTGCTCGTGCCCCCGAAGCCACACCCCACATCGAGGACGCTGGTAGGCGCCTCGGCTCCTGACCACTTGAGCATCTCGTCAATGAAATCATACTTGGCCTGCAATAACAGAGTCATGGGATGCTGTGCATGATCGCCTGGTGCATCCACCAGGGCAAACCCGTGGTGGCTGTCTGAACATGCAGCTGTTTGTGGCGATGGCTTCGCACAGTCGTACCTCTTTGAAGTCCTTCTTACCCCACGCAAAAAACCCAGGCTGGCGTTCTTCCTCCGTATAGTAGCCGAGATGAATGTGTTCCCCCCAGTAGTGCTCTAGAATGCCCTCTTGCGTCCAGGCATCGTACTCGTCCCCGACGTTGCCATCGTACTTGCGGCTGCCCTTATTGATCACTTTGATCAAGGCGACGAGAATGACTGCCGCACCCACTACCAACCCGATTTGCGTGGCGTGTTCAGTGACGAAGGATGTGAAGGCGGATACGGTTGGATTTGTGGTTGCGGATGCATTCGCGGCACTGGCTGCAACATGGCGCACGGAACTGCGCTCAAGCGGAGCAGATACACTACAGCATTGCCCAACACTGAATGGCCTGGAGCAGATGCGCCGCGATGTCCGGGAACTTGCCGAACGGGCGGAACCAACACGTTGCTCACCAGCGCGTGGCAACGCTTGCATGACTGTGAGTGCCAACAGCGGAACTTCTCTTTCAATAGACTATTCTTCTGTTCTAACGCGTGTGCCAAGCGATTACGTGCCGCGTGGTGGACAGCTTGTTTAGAAACTCTACAGCGGCTCGCCGAGTTCAGACAGGTTCAGAGGCGCCTTATGATCTACTTGGCTTACAAAAACATTCAAGCTCGACACTGCTCTTGAGGGCTGTTTTGTGGTTTGTGCTTGGTTCCGGGGTTTCGCGCGAGAGGGAATTCGTAAGGTGTGTCTACCAGTACTGGCGCCAAGAGAAACACACGCGGTCAAGTTCCGATCGTCCCCTGCGCTCCCGCGCAAATTGGCACCAGTATCTGGAGCCTGGCCCCAAAGCGGGCCATTGATGGTTCACAAATAAGCGGAGGCTGTTCCTGAAGTCAGTAAGCCCTACTGAGGCCGCTTGTGCACAATTTCAAGCTGTTTGATACCGCCGGCAAATATGCAGACCATGCCATGTAGTTGATCAAAATATTCAAAAAATTTCGTCGCCGGAATGTCGCACCGGCAAATGTCCGGAATGAAGCGTTCCGAGAGCGACCTGCGAACGGACGAGGCGAATGCCTCTTTTCCCAGGCACGACAGCTTCCACCGCAATGAAAGCAGTGCTTCGTATGGGTGCGACTCCGTTCTAAACCTGCTGCAGAGACTGCGCATGCGCCTGCGTGTTGGGCGGCACGGAAGCTGCGTGCTCATCGTGCGTCAGGTTGCTCTTGCACTAGCGGGCCTCAGCAAAACCCGGATGCACCCGCATAAGGGCTGCCATTGTGATGGGCTTCGCGCTGCGCGTGGTGGGGCCCCAGTGTGCGCTAGTGCCGCAACAAAATTGACTGTGAGCACGCAAGACGCAATACCGCACGTGCAGAGACGACGTCCCAGTCCGGCTGGGGAAGGGTACAGGCTCCAAGAGCCGTTTGATGAACACATGGTCAGCGCTATCTCCGTCAACGGAGCGTGGGATCGGCAAGAAACTGCTCAAGGCATACCACCGCACAAGAAGAGACTACCCTCTGGTAAACTTTATGGTCGTCTATGGAGTCAAACAGGCCGGGGCAGCCCTCTTTCTCGCTGACATCGTATGCTCTTCTTCCACCACCACCTGTCTTTCGGCACTGGACCAGAGCCAGGGCACCCTTCCCGGGCTGCCACCGGTCAAGAGTCGCACCTCTCTAGCGCCACAGCCAGTTCAGCCTCCCCTCACGCGGCCTCAGACAAGCCTTTCAGCGACAGCGCCACGATCAGCGTGGCTGGCCTGTCTCATTGCTGCCTGCCAGCGCCTGTGCAGCAACCGGTCGCTCGCCCTGCAGATCTCAGACATCCTCGTCACGGGCGCCTTCATCCGCAAGGCCAATCTCGCAGAGATCTGTGAGCCTTACCCGAACCGGGCTCGCGCCATCGCAGCCTTCTCTCTGATGTTCATCCTCATCCCGCTCGTGCTCACCGCCCTCTTCATCACCCGCGTCCACATCCGCGGCTATGTGCGGCGCAAGCAGCTGCAGGAGATGCAGAAGACGCTGCAAGGCACGGGCAGCGCCGGCCAGCCTTTTCTCACCGGCGGCGACGCCACCGCTGCCGACACCTCGCAGCTGCCGGACATCTACACTGCGAACCTCACCCAGCCCAGTGCGCCCTTTCCCCCCTTCCCCAGCGCCTGAGCTTGGCGCCCCCTCAGGCGCTAGTCGAGCTAGACGGGCCCAACAGCAGGAACCTGCGCTGAGCTTTTGAAAAGCAAGCACCAACACACCCACATGCTCACTCCGCTGGACCCGCTCCGTCCCGCCGCCACAACGCCTGTCATGTTGTCGTCAGACAAAGGTATTATAGCACTGAATATCGCGTACTACCACACGGTTCACCTCGTGTACATGTACAAGCGGCCGTGCCTCTTTCCAATGTGTCCGGCAAAAGGCGTTTCGCGCCGCACCGACTGCCGCCCGTGCGGACTGCACACGTCCAGCCCGGACGCCCGTCCACTGCCGCGTGCCACACGCTGACCTCGCGCACTGTGCTGTGCCTTGCAGTGCCGGCGCCGTCGTACTTTGACGGCGGCGGCATGTCCGCCGTCGCGCAGCCAAGGCCGCGCGCCGACGGCGCCTCGCAGCACACGCTGCGCATGCCGCAGGCCGAGACGCCTCGCAGCTACACCGAGGCGCCGCACGGCTTCTCGATGGAGGGCTCTGCCTTCTACACCGGACCCCCGCCGCAGTCGTCGCCGCAGCGGCGGCCGCCGTCGCGCCGCTCCCCCGGCACCGCCGTCGCGGAGGGCCTGCAGCCGGTGCACACGGCCGCCGTGTACGTGCCGCCAGAGGGCGGCATGTCTGGCCTGCACCACCGGCGCAACCTTAACGTGGAGATGTACGTCGGGCAGTCGTCGCTGCTGGCCGGTGCCGACGCGAGCCCGAGGCAGGACATGGCGACCGCGCTGGGGCCGAAAGCCTTCACCATGGCGACCCCTGTGCGCGTCCCTCCGCCTCCCGGTCCCCTCACGCCGCAGCATGCCCCCCGGGATCGCTACCATCTGCGATCGCTCGCACCGCATCGATCTGTGCCATTCACGCGGTGCTCCGGCGATCGCGGTGAGCCAGCAGCCTGGTCCGGAAGGGCCCGCGGCCGGTCTGCCCCAGCATACATGGGCCAACCCCCCCGCCCTTTGCATGCGGGTCTACATCCACACACGCATCGCCCTCGGTCAGCGCATCCCGCGCGGCATGTCGTGGGCGGCACGTCACGTCATAGGCCGCACATCGTGCCCAGCACGTCATGCCCAGCACGTCATTGCGGCGCGCGCATGCAGGCGCTGGACGTGAAGGCGCTGGAGCGGGAGGCGCTGTGGACGGCGGTGGTGTCCTTCCCGCTGATGGTGATGGCTGCCGTGGGGCTCGACGTGGCGCTCGTCATCGTGTCGCTCGTGCCGCGCGTCGCCTTCTTCATCGGCTTCGAGTCCATCATGCCCGCATACTACGCGTACCGCCTCCTCGTGGAGGTTGTGCTCGAGGCCGTGCCGCAGGTCCGCCCCCCCCCCCCCAACCTGCCTCCCAACACACTGCTCCGTGGTGTGTGGTACACGGTGGGCCAGAACAGAGGCACACGGTGCTGCATCATTGCAGTACGAATGCATCCTTCAACACCTGCCGCACTGTCATGCCGCATGACGGCGTGGCACGTCACGCTGTCCCTACGTGCCGGCACCACGGAGCACGGTGAGCGGGGCAGCTCATCCGAATGTCTAGCTAGCGATGGTTGATCATCCTGCTCATACATGGGAGATTCTCCCGTTGTCGCGCGTCGGCGATCAGGGGTGCTCATTCCCAGCGCTCCGTAATTACAGTCTAGACCGCATCCTGGACCGCTCTGCGTGCGGCTGCAGGTCGTGCTGCAGCTGATTGCGCTGCGGCTGGAGGACAGCGACGGGCAGCAGGATCGGCGCGACGGCAACGCGGCGCGCATCGGCCGCGAGTGCAGCTCGGACGAGAGCATCGCGCGGCTGCTCGGCCGCGACGGCGACACCGCCTCGCTCACCGAGAAGCTGCTCTACATCTCCATCGGCATCGCCTGCCTCAACCTTGTCAAAACGCTCGTCGTGCTCTACGTCGAGGCCTCCGGCCTGCGCATGGGGCTGCTGCAGTACACCAAGTGCGCGCCGCGTCGTGCTGCATGCATAGCCTCGCAAAAATTCAGTCGCCTCGTGCTCCATGCATGAGGCTGCATGCGCAGCCTCGCGACTGCACCGTTCGGTGTCATCTGGTATTGCAGCGTGGGTGGTGGCCACGCCGCACGCATGCATCGTTCGGCACCATCTGGCATGCCATGGCATCGCATTTGGGTTCTTCTGATGTCGGTGCACGCAGTATCCTCTCGTTTCCGCACCGACCTTCACGGCTGCTCGAGTCACCCGCGCATCGGTGTGGTTCACAAACGCGGCTGGGAGACCGCACTGTCCTCCTGCAGCGGTCGAACGTGAGGCGTTGCAGCGGTCGAACGTGAGGTGTCGCAGCGGTTGAACGTGAGGTGTTGCAGCGCTCGCACGTGGTGTGTTGCGCCTCCGGACAGTGTCTCTGCAGTGTGTCTGCGCATGACTGTGCGGCATGCACTTGGCAGCAGTGATTCGGCAGCTGCGGAAGACTCGTGCACGCGCATGAGCAGCATGCATGACGGCGTGCTGTGCACAGGTATCTGATGGAGGTGGGGTCGACGCGGCTGCCGCTCAAAGGCATTGTGGACGACACGGTGGGGCAGCGGCTGCAGTACGAGGCGGCCAACCAGCGGGAGCTCAGCCCGCTCTTCGCCGCCATCCAGAAGAACTCGAGCCTGCGGCTGCTGGCCGTCAGCAAGATGCAGAGCGCCGACGTCGTTGAGGTGCGGACCCCCTTCATGAAGCTTCACCCTTTGTGCAGCCCCGCCACATGCATGCATGCACCGCGCCAGCCTTCCATGCGTGCCAGCGTGGTGCTCTGCCTTGTCGTGGAGCACGGCACAGTGACTCATTCTCCATTGTGCAACGCTGCCATCGATGGCCATCCGTCACGGGCGGCGACAGGGTCACAGACACGTGTGCCGTTCGTGACGGGACACACGTACTGCTTGGTACACCGAGCCCCCGAGAAACGCAGATGCGCGGCACGCTGCATGCTGCACAGCACACGCAGCACGCTGACCTGCACACGCCGTGAACTTTGCGCCGTCCGTGTGCAGCTGGTGCGGCTGCTGGAGTTGCGCGGCCTGCCGTACTCCCTCGACATCTCAGAGTCGACCTTCACCGGCGACGACTACCTCGAGCTCCTGCTCCTGCTGCTGCGCTCGCGCTTCGTGCTGCGCGTCGCCTTCCGCGCCTGCCACACGCAGGCCTCGCCGTGGGTGCGACACACAGCGTTTGTCTTCCTGCGGCTGCGCCTGCCCGGCGGCTGCGTCGACGACGGCCTACTGCCGCATGCGACCGCGAAGACCGACCCCAAGGAGGAAGCCGAGCTCGCGTCCCGCCTAATAGACGAGTGGCTGCGCCCCTGCCACGTGCGCCCCTACCGCTTCTGCTGCGCCTGCTGTGCCCTGCCCGTGCTGTGCGCCATGCTGTGCGCCACGTGTGCTGTGCGGCTGCCCCTGCACCCGTGCCCCACCGATGCCGCAACCGATACCGGCGCCCTCAAGTGCGCCCTCAGCACATACACACTGCCTCAGCACATACACACTGCCTCAGCACATACACACTGCCTCAGCACATACACAAGAGAGGTGCCCCGCAGGTGATGAAGCTGCACAACTCGCAGCGCACGCTGCCCACACATGAGTCTTCGGGCGTCGCGCTGACCGTCGCTGTGGAAGTCACGCTGGCCGTGCCGCAGCAGCCCAGCATGCTCGTCGCCGCGCTGCACTTCCTCGCGGAGCACACCACCCTCGCAGCCCTCGAGTGCAACTTCGCGCTGCACCCCGAGGTCCTCGCGATGCTGTTGCGCGTGCTCGCGGCGCAGAGCAAGGGCGTCAGCAAGCTGCGGCTCGCGGGCACGCGCTGCGCGCTGGACGACGGCGCAGCACGGTACCTTGAGCAGGTGCTCGCAGGGTCCCCGGGCATGCGCCGGCTGGCCCTGACGCGCTTCTGGGGCGACCAGACGCCCCCGCGGGCGGTGTTCCAGGCCCTGGAAGGCTGCAAGAAGCTTGGGTTCGTGCCCCCTTCCAGCACAACGCTCTACTGCACCCCGCAAGCATGCTGTGCCTTGCTGTCCGGATGGGCATGGCTGTATGTGCCTTGGGGTGACGCAGCACACGAACAGGTCTGATGACCGGACATATACCTAGCTTGACCAAGCACCATTACACTTTGCACTGAAGCGTCGCCGATCCAGTGCGCTGAGTAGATTGTGTACCGCTAGTCACAGGGCTCGCAGTCATGCGCGGCTCAGACGCTCACTGGGGACGGTGCGGCCTGGCGACTGCCAGGCTACGCTCGAAAGCACCAGTGCGTATGTGAAATCCCTGTGTGAATGCCATGTGTGAAAGCCCAGGATGGCCTTGCATCTAGACACGCCTTGGTCAGCAGAGCAAGCGATGCATCCCGTGTCAGGGTGGCGTGCATGCGCTGCACAGTACAGCTCCGCTTGTGCATCTGCTGTGACCGTTGAGTGCCGCGTGGGATGCCTCGCTGGTGGTGCGCTGTGCCAGACGCAGAGTCACAGCGTGCAGGGAGCTGGCGCTGACGGGCAACCGGCTGGGCACGGAGTGCTGCGCCGTGCTGGGCCGCGTGCTGCCTGGCCTGCCGATGCTGAAGAAGGTGGCGCTCGACGCGTGCTTCCTTGATGACGCCGCCGCGGCCGCGCTCACCGGCGCGTGGCCCCGCGGGCCAAACCGCAAGCACCTTCCGAGCGAGATCGCGCGTGTGTCCATAGGCGGCAACCAGCTGTCCCCCACCGGCATCGCCGCGCTGGCCACGTGCTTCGCGTGCTGCCGGAAGCTCGAGGAGGTCGATGTGTCGTGCACGCCGCACGCTGCGGAGCTCCCAGCACACATCGCCGCAGCGACGCACTGCGACCAGGCGCAGTATGACCACTATGCATGGCTCGACCACGAGCCGCGGGAGGGTGGCAGCGGGAGGCGGTCGATGATCGTGTGGGACGCCGACATGGTGGCGGCGCTCGCGCCGCTGCTGCGTGCTACGCACTGCGTGCGCAGCCACGGCTGCGCGTGGACGGGCAGCGCGCTGCGGGAGCTGCTGAGCCTCGTCAACTGCAACCCGAGCCTGCAGCTGCTCTTGCTGCGGCAGAACGAGGTCGCCGCGGAGCACAGTACAGCGGCCGGGGGGGAGGTGACGCTCTCGCACGTCTTCCGGAACCTTCACGCGCGCGCTGAGGCGACAAAGGGCGCGGCAAGCATGCTGAGCCTGGACGTCGTCGGCGTTGCGGCCGGTGGCATGGCGCGAGTTGAGCGCGAAGCGAAGGAGGTCGTCCGCACGATCGCCAATCTCAACATCGCATGTCCAGAGATCGACGCCAGCAGCAAGGCCGCACCCGCCCAGGTACCTCTCTGCTCTGTGCCGTGCCCCCGTGCTGTGCCTCCGTGCTGTGCATTCATACGTGCTCTGCATCCGTGCTGTGCAACACACCTCTGTCCGTGGCTGTCCGTGTGTGTGCTTTGTGATGTCTCTTCCGCCAGCGCTTGCAAGGCTGCCGACGCCGGGGTTTGCTGTGCCTGCTACATGCATGGGCCGCGGGGCCGTTGACCGCCAGCGACGCCGCGGTGGCCACACGTGCAGATGGCGCAATTTGCAAACGTGCTGGGGCTGGTGCCGCACGTGGCCGACCTGCGGCAGCTCAAGCTGCGCGCGCCCTGCGCAACCGCGGCCGGCCAGAGCCTCTTCACCGGGGCCCCTGGATCCACGCGCCGCCTCGCCACGCTGCACCTCTCCAGCATCAACCTCGGACATCCGAACGTGCTGGCCACGCTCAGCGCGGCCCCGGGGCACCCCCTGAGCCAGGTGGAGGACCTCGCGCTGCGGGGCTGCTTCCTGGGGCAGGCCGGCGCGGCCGCGCTGGGCACGCTGGCCGCGCACATGCCGCGGCTGCGCAGCCTCGCGCTCTCTGACAACAACATCTCGCGCGGAGGCACCGGCGCGCTGGTGAAGGACTGGGACCGCGCCGGCCGTGCCCCAGACACTCTCGTCACGCTGGATCTGTCGTGGAACCCCATCGGCATCGAGGGTGCGCTTCCGGAAGCTTCCCCCGGCACGCAGCTGCTCTGCGCCTGCCAATTGCGCTCACCCCTGCTTGCACGTGCCGGGGTACATGCGTTTCGTCTGTGGAGCATGGTGACTGGGGGAGTTGGTGGCGGGGACAACGTTTGGCTGTTTGCAGGTGCTCGAGACGTCGGCCAGGTGCTCGGCCGTCTCACGCGGCTACAGGTGCTGCGGCTCTCGCACGCCGAGCTCGGCAGCCGCGGCGCCACTGCCCTCTCCGAGGGGATGCAAGAGGCCGCGGAGGCGGCAGCCCCCGGCCGCAGCGGCAGCACAGCCTCCGCGGCCGCCGGCGGCTGCGCAGACCTGCGCGTGCTTGACCTCGAGGGCAACGACATCGGCGACAGCGGCGGCGAGGACCTCGCCGACGCGCTGCGCGTGCTGCCTGCTCTGCAGGTGCTGAAGCTCATGGGCAACCGGCCCGCGTTTGAGGGGACGCAGGCGCTGCTCACGGCCGCGGCGCTGCTGCCCGCGCTGCAGGTGCTGACCCTCGGGGACAGCGGTGCGGTGTCCCAGCAGGGCGTGCCAGTCATCCGGAAGCCGGTCGTGGCGGCAGGGCTCACGTGGGAGGGCGCGGTGCTGCTGATGACAAAGCTGCAGCACATGCATGGGCTGCGTGAGCTGCGGCTGCCCGGGCTGGGGGCGCCGCTGGTGACCGGGTTCATGGACGGGGTCGTCGCGCGGCTCGCGGACGCGCTGCGCGCGCTGCCCGCGCTGCAGGTGCTGGACGTGCGCGGGCTCGGCCAGCTCAGCGCGGCGGCGGCGGCTACGCTTGCGGCCAGCGTGGCCGCGTCGCCGGCGCTGGAGGTCGTGGATGTCAGTGGCTCGAGTGTAGGGCCTGCGGCGGTGGACATTCTGCGCGCGCAGGGCCGCCAGGGCCGCGCGCACGTGCTGCTGAGCGGCGCGACGTGAGCAGCACGCAGCACGTTGCGCAGCGGCGCGTGCAGCGCCCCCACAGCACGGTCACAGCGTGATGTGTCGGCACTCGCCTGTGTCAGCCGCAGCCGCCGTGCGGCCCTGGCATCATGCGTGCTCTTGGTATCAGGAGCGTGCGCTGGCTGCGGTCGACTCCAGACTGACCGAGAATGAGGCCGGGCTTGAGAGAGGCACGCACATGCGGGGCACGATGACTCTCGCGTTCAATGGATCACAGGTTCAAAGTCTGCTGAGGGGGATTCCCGAGCAGGCACCTGCCTGTGGCAGTGGCTGGGCCCTGTATCACGCTGCTCGGCCATGAGCAGAGTAGTCCTCGGGCAGGGACAGCTGGTGATGATGTGTTCCGTTGTCTCCTGCAGTGCAGGCGTGTGGTGCGTTTGCTGTTGGGATGCAGGGAGCATCGGCAGGACGAGGAGCGGTCACCGCACGCGGTCGCCACATACCGGTGCAGTGATCTAGAGAGAGAGATGTATAGCAGCCTGTTTGTATCAGCAGGACAATGCCAAGGATTGGCGTCTTGCGACTCCTGTCACTGCAGTTTCCACATCTTGTTGCCGTTATTTCGTTGCCTTTTTCGTTGTAATGTTGGTACTGTTTACGTTCAGTCTATGCCTGTGGGATCAGCGTATACAGCACTGGCTTCCAGTGTGGCCTGGGCTGTTTTCGTGGTACCTGGCGGTGGCTGGTGCTCGATCGCTGTCCACCAACTACAAGAAGGTTTATCAGACGCATAGGAGAAAGGCACTGAATACCTCAGGTGTCTGCAGGTGCTGTGCAGCATCTGCTGGTGTGCCTGCGCACCTAGCTTCTGCATTGGAACAGTTTTTCTTCGACCTCAGGCCACTCATTCGGAAATCAAGGCAGAGCAGCCCAGAGAGTGCATTCTACATGTGCTCCATACGCCTTTGTGAACCGCATTCATTACACCAGCACGAATGACGGAGACTGCTTGTATTTGCTGTTCAGCATTGATTGATGGCTGGCATCATGTGTCGAACAGACCTCTCCGCTGTGACCTCAGCCGGCGCCCCCCCTTAAAAGTGACCTCCACGTTGACACCGCTGGTTGTCAAGGCTACAGCCCCGACGTGTGTTGCCAACAAAACAACGTCCCCCGTAAGCATCTTGGACACAGCTTCCAGTCGCTGATTCAACTGGTTGGTTTTGGTGAAGCCATCATCGAAGTCTTGCTAATGCTCTCATGGGGCTGTTCGTTGTTGGTATTTTTTCTGACGACCTCGGATTTCTCACACCGGTTCAATATTTTGCTCAGGCGGCAGCAGCTGACATGAGAGTGGACATAGTGGACAACTCTTGAGGCCAGGTTCTGCCAGATGTACATTGGTCTGGTTGGAAGCTCAGTGATCAAAGGAATCGACATTACACCGTATTATCCTCATGAACCTGCCTTCTTCTGTTCTTTGCGTTGCCGAGGGGAGCACGGGTTGGTCTCGGATTTGAATTGGCTCGTGACAGTGGGGCATGATGCGTGCAGGCTATTGGGCCCCCGATTGGTGTTCTACCACTGACAGCCAGCACCCATTTCATCCAAAGTCGCGTTCATTTGACATACAGCTGTACTTATTTCGTTCATTCCCTCAAAGATGGGCATTCATGCAGTATTCATTGAGGGTTCACCAATGGTTCACAACTCATTATTGCTAGTGCAGTCAGAGCACCGTCTGTGTTCTTTCCTTGACCCATGTGCTGGTGTTGACTGATCAGGTGGATGATCTGTGACCACCAAACGTGACTTACAGCAGCTCTGTAATACCACAAAGCAGCACTCGCCGACTGGCAGAGTGGCAGCTGCAAGTTCAACATGCTTGACAGCATGCGGCAGCGTTGGCCCATGCTTTCCGCTGATGCCGAGCTGTGCACAGTCGAGAGTTGGAACATGGCTGGAACACTGACAGGCATGAAGCTGGCAAGTCTGGCCGGCGGCAACATGAGAGCCATGCCAAACAGATGACTCGCCTACTGTGCGATTCAACAGGGGACCCATGCAGCAAGGTAGCCACCCGGTTCGGTGGCAAACAGCTCAGCACAGAGTAAACTGATCGTTACAAGCGAGAAGCTGTGTTTCAACGTGGTGGGCTCGGACGGTCATACTGCCTGCGCAGTCACACCGGTTGCCGCCCCAGGGCTGTGCACGCCTCCACCGGGCCCCTCAGGGGCCTCCCGGAGCACCGCCTCACATGCGCACGGTCTCGCATCGCCGCGGCCCACTCAGAAACTGATCGATCGACTGCGTCGACATACTGAAAACCGCACAGCTCCCGGCTGGCGTGCAAAGGCGCGCTCACCGCCGCCCCTGCGGCGCGATGAACCGGGGGTACCCGAACGCCTGGAAGTCACTATAATACAGGAAGAATACCAGGTCGGACGTCTCTTGGTCGTAGTACTGCTGCCACTTTTCGTCGGCCCGCGTGTCGTGCTCGTCACGCAGCGCGCCGGTCACGGCCGAGTCCCGGCCGCCCGCCGGCACGACCGTCCCGTCCTCCGTCACAAAGCTGTCGTAGTACTCTTTGCACGACATGCCGCTGGGGCTCCACCAGCACTGGTCGCCCTGCACGCGCATCCAGTCGACGCCCTCGGCGCCGCGGAAGCCGGGGCCGCGCGCCGCGTCGATGGAGATCCGCTGCTCGCCCTCGCCGACGCGCATGCGGCCGTGGGGCGTGTCAGCCCACCCCGTCTCCGTCCACCGCCGCAGTCCGAGGCCGTCCATGAAGCAGGGGAACCACTCCTCGAGCTCCTCGAGCTTGAGGTAGTAGTCCATGCGGACGCTGCCAGCGCAGAACTTGGTGGCTTCGTGGAAGTGGCCGTCGACGGCGTCGATGCCGGAGTGCGCGAGCGAGCGCACAAAGTTCCGGAAGCTCGCGACGGTGCCGTTCCAGCGCGCCTGGTCCGGGAAGCCCATGCCGCGGTTGACGGACTTGAACGTCCACTGGTCGTACCGCTGCGGGTTGTAGACCATCTTGTCGAGGTAGCCCGAGACGAGACGCACGTACGGGTTGCGACCGACGACGAACGAGGGGATGCTGGAGGGGACGCGGGGGGGCGCGGAGGGCACGCCGGGCGCAAAGGGCTCCGGGGCGGTAGTGTTGATGTTGCCCTCGAAGTCGGCGGGGGTGAGGGCGTTGCGCGGGTCGGGGTGGGGCAGCTTGTAGTGCCAGATGGTCGGGTAGGGCGGCAGGTGCACGCTGTTGAACTGCGTGAAGGCGTCGCGCATCGGGGCGTCAGACTCCTGGAGCATGGCGTAGAGGAGCTTGCGGAGGTTGGTGCAGCCGACCTTGGGCACGGAGCAGAGGAGGAAAGTGGCGGTGTTCGGGGAGGACATGAGGACGGGGTTGGTGGGGCTGCGGGCGAGGATGGAGTGCGAGCAGAGGCGGTCCCCGGGTTTGACCGTGTTGGAAAGGTGCATCCGCGACCAGGACGAGCGGTAGGAGTCGAAGAGGGCGGAACACTGCGGCGAGAGGCGCTCCGTGAAGTTGAGCGGGGAGGGGGGTATCTCTCCGCAGATGGGGTCGCCACAGGGCGCGTTGGACTTGCGGTAGGCCTTGTCCTGCCGGGTGACGGTCACCAGCGCGTCTCTGCACTTGTGTGCAGAGAGGGCAGCACCGCGCTCGAGGCAGGAGCAGAGGAGCGTCAGGAGCAGGGCCAGCCCTGCACGCATGGGTGTAACACATTGCGCTTGCGGACGGAACGCCACCGCGGGCCGCTCGAGGAGATAGAAACTCACCTACTCCATGAAATGAAGCTCTCTCGCATATTATACGCCACTGTTTGTGCATTCTGCCGCACGTCGATTAGCCAATCGCCTTGCGCAGGGCAGTACAGATGCAGTATTCGCAGCCCGCTTGTGCCAAGACGGCATTCAACAACGGCTTGAAGCCATGAAAAATCAACTCCCTCCGCATATGTTGATACCGATGTGGGTGGCAAACATCGTGTTTGCTCTGTCGAGCGCAGGCACCGGAGCAGGCTATGCAAGCAGGCCTCGAGACTAAACTCGACGCACGTTTCCGGTTCTGTAGCGTTAGCAGCTGGCTGGCTGCGGGATGCTTTTACGTTGATGCTCCACATGGTGGCGCCAAGCCCTGGCAAGCCGTAATGGGCACAACCAAACAGTCATACGTAGCTACAGGTGCGATAGCCTTAACAAGTGATCATGATCAACTGTACGGGCAGATCAGGTACCATCCTCACAAGCAACTCCAGTGCAAGTGGCCGCTGCTATCAGCTGGCTGCAGTATGTACCGTCGTCCCCAGTGCGTGTTGGCTGTGTCATATTCTGCTTCCAGCGCGTGAGGGCGCCCGGCGCGGACATACGCTCACGCGGATATCGATGCGGACTTTCATCGCCGCGAACGTTCGTTCAAACGTTCACACATGCTTGCGAGATGTATCCGCAAAACAGTGAACGGGCACATCCGGAAAGGAGCGGGTCAGCGCTGCGGAAAAGAACCACACATGGCATAAGTACACAACCCACATCACCGCGCGGTGATGCACCGCCACAGCGCCACGCAAGGAGATGGCCTGTGATTGTTTCGATGACAACCTGAGTTCACGCGTGATCACGTTCGGTGATTTCGTGCATACACAGACCCAGGGTCGTTTATCTGTCGTAGTCTGGCATGCTTGCGTTGACAAGTCTCTGTGATTCGCCGCGGCTACCTGCAGGGCAAACGTATATCCACTGGTGCGCGTATATCTGTCTTACCGGATAACAGTGCCTGCCACCGCGGCCGTGTGCGCTGCTGGGCCGTTCGTCGACATACCAACAGGTGACCACCCCGCAAGCATGTTCCGAGGTCAACGGGGTAGACCCCGAAGGTCACGATTTTAAGCTCTAGCATCATCATTCGGGCTACACGCGGTCCCAGTTCCGACTTGTATTAGTAGCCGCAGGCGTGCTTTCGCAAATCGCGCGCTGCAGTTGGAACCTCAGCTGAGGTTCAGCAGGCCTGCAGTACGTGCAGTACTAGTGCTGCAGCGCGCGCTAGCACTTGCAAGTGCTGTGACGATCAGTAGTTTCAACGCGTGGACGCACTATTTGCAACTATACACTGCTGTACGTGATGTCTTCGTCTCTGAGCACGAAGGCATCAAGCTGTTTTGCGCAAGCCTATCAACATCCAGAAAATGTTTGTGGTATCGCATGCACACACCGCGAACAATCGGCAAACTTGCACTGACACGTGTGTTCGACGTGACGAGAAGCCGAGGCCTCGGCCGTATATGCATTCGGTGTTGTGCACGCACGTAAGCGTCATGCACTCCTGAAGGCAGAGAACACGATTAGTTGTGGATGCCGATTCTCGGCTGTGTCTGGACACCCCGCCGGTTGACATCGAACAGCGCGCGCGAGGGCTGCCATCGTTGCCACATATCACGGCACCACGGCATGGTGATATCATCTGCAAGATCGGCAACAGCATGAGCCCTGCCCAGCGGGCATTTCGCAATTCCGGTGTCATGATGGGGTTCACGGTCACCATGGTGACTCTGAATTGCTGGTCGCCTCATGCTTTGGCGCACCACAGCATGCTGCAGCATGCAGTCTGCTGCTGATTCTGCAAGATTACCGTGATAAGCCGCTAATATAATTTCGATTCACAATCTCGAGCTCCAATCAAGGAATGTACTCTGCACATGCCATGAGCAGGTTGCATAATGCATGGGCTGCCAGCTGGTCACTCGCCATCGCAGTGCAAGGGTGCCAGGCATGCACGGAACTCTTGCAGAGGCCCCTTCACCACAATCGCCTTGGGGCTAGTGATGGTTGGTCTGTTTGCCAGTTGACTGCTCCGTTGCCTCGGCGCTGCTGAGTCCTAGATCTATACTATAGTATATCACAGCATAACTATAGTATATCACGTGCGTGCCTCCATGCATAAGCGCGATGCATGGCTCCGCCGTGCGGCTGCCGCGTACGACCTCGCGGTCTCCCACATGCCGGTCCGCTTGACGTCAGTGCGGGATGTCAGTGCACGTGTGGAGGCCGCTGCTGGCACCGCTGCTGACGGGGGTGGACCCGCCACACTTCGCAACTCCGACGCCCGGGCTGGCATCACCGCTTGGGCACGGCAACAGCGCGCGCTGTGTTGGCGCTCCCGTCTCTGCCGTGGCGCTCGGGCCCCTCGCTGGCCGCCTGAGGAAACGTCCGCGCCCGTCCCCTGTCCTTCGAAATCCGCTCGCTCGGGGGCTTTGCCTCCCGGACTCTGGTGTTGCGCCGTACACGCGGTCCCCGTCCTGCGTTGTCTACCCCATTCTGTCACTACGTTCTTCTCACCTTCCTGGCGATTACGCTGTGCAGTATGGCGATGCGCGCTCCCCCCGTGCGTGTCTCCTCTGTGAGTGCGAGGTGTATGAAGCGCATGCTGGCTTGTGTGTTGCTGATCCGCGTGAGCACAGGTGGCGCCACATCGAACATCTCCTTCTGTCGTGCCCTTGCGGTCACCCCCCCGAGGTTTGTCGTGGCGCGTCCTGTCTCCGGTCTGACCTCCTGCGCGCTGTGGCTGGTGACGTGGCTGCGCATGCCGTTGTCGATCGTGCGTTTCCGGCTACGCCCGACTGTGATGGTGTTTTGACTGCGTGCACTGTTCCTTTCCTCCTTGACCCAGCGGCTGCCCTGCCCTCGTGTGTCTCCCAGCCCGCTCGTGGCCTCTGCTGTCGCCTTGTGGCCGCTTTCCTGGCTGGCACGGGTTCCCGGATTTCTGCCTTGTGCTCGTCTGAGCCCGTTGCTGTGCCGCCTGTGTGGCTCCCGCGTTGGGCCCGGCTGCGCGTGTGGTCGTCTGGTTTGTGCGCGTTGCCTGAGGTTGCGTGTGTTGACCGTTCTTCCGCCCCTGTCCGCAGGGGCGCTGTGGCTGATGCCCGTTTGGGTTTGGCGTGATACCCGATTGGGTTTTTTTTTTTTACACCACAATCGCCAATGCTTCACTGCACACACTGTCTGTGTTTGCTTTCATGCCGGCGCCGGTCCGTTTTGGCATTTGCTTGTACGGAGCGTGGCTTGAGGCATGTGCTGGTTTGTCCGGTTGCATGTTGACTGGTCTGTTGCCTCGGCGCTGCTGGGTCCTAGATCTATCACTGTGCAACACACACTGTCTGTGTGTGTGCAGTCATGCATGGGCGATTGCGGTGTTACGCTGTCTGTATGTGCGCTGTGTGCGCTGTGTACAGGCGCTGCTGTTTCTGTTACGGGTGCACGGTCGTGAGTGTGGATGATGCTCAGGCTGGTACGGACGGTGGCCGTGCTGCCTGTGTTTGGTTGTTTGTTGCATTCCCTGCTTTGTTCCCTCGGCGCTGCTGAGGTCTTGATCTGTCGCGCTGCGACACGCACTGTCTGTGCAAGGGGTTGCTCTTAATTTGCTCGAGCTTATTAAGTCATGGGCGTCACGCGCTAAAAGCCGCTCTTCAGGACCGATCGAGCCGTGTACTCTTGCAAGCCCATCTTGTGCTCTGATAGCACAACCATCTACCACTGCCAGTGCCTACAGCGCAGTGCCCAAAACTTCGCCCGCGGGGTGGCATCCTGCCCCAGTCCACAGCATGCGCAGCATGCAGCACAACGTGTCAGCACGCGCCGCATGCAGCTGCCGCACACAACAATGGTTTTCGGCCGCCTGCCGGACCCCTGCGCTCGACGACAGTGGCTGTGGCAGCACGTGGCCTCGGGCTAGGGGCCATGCGTACGGCTGCCGGGCACTGCATGGCATGGCCGTAGACCCACGCGGCGGCGTCCCGCTCCCGTGTCTGTCTGGCGGGCTAGGGTTGGCTTGGCGCCAGCTGGGCGCCGTGATCCCTGACAACTGGTGCCCGTGCATAGCGTGTGCGTGGACTGCGTTGTATGGTGCTCATGTGTGTGCGCGTGTGCGCATGTGTGCGCTGCTGTGTCTGTCGGCCAAGCGTGTGGATCTTCCACGTGTGCGGTGGCTGTGCTGCTTGTGGTTGCTTGCTGTTTGGGTTATCTTTGTCCCTCCTGTTTTCCTCAGCGCTGCTGAGGCCTAGATCTGTCACAGTGTAACACACAAGCATGGGCACATACATGGGGGGCATGAATTGATCGCATCGTCACACCCGCGGCTGGCCCCCGCGGGGCCTCGTGCATGCCATGCGGTCTGTGCGCATACGGCCACGCAGCCGTGCCCAAGTCCTTGCGGGAGGCGTGTGTGGCCGTCATCGACATGCAATCCCCCACCCCCCGCCTCACACAAACCTACGCGCATGCTACCGCCTCGTCCGACCTATTCATCCGACCTATTCACGAGGCCATGGACACCTCCAACACTCGGTGCCCTCTTACATGAGAGAGACGCAGCAGATCACAGCGCAGCTCGCGCCGCAGCAGACCACAGCGCAGCTCGCGCCGCAGCAGACCACAGCGCAGCTCGCGCCGCAGCAGACCACAGCACTGCTCGCGCCGCAGCAGACCACAGCACTGCTTGCCGCAGCGGGCGCCGCGCTAGCCAGACGGCGTGCTAGCGAGCCGGCGTGCTGTGGCCCTCTTCGGGCGGTGAGCAGGGATCCACAGCATGCACAGCACGCGCGCAGGCACCATGTGCTGTAGGTAAAGCCTCAGCACAGACCTTGCTAAGGGGGCGTCGCAGCTTGGCCTGGCTCGGCCGTACGCCCGGATGCAGCAGCAGCCATTAAAAGAGGGGCGTGTTGTCAGCGCGCAGCATGCAGCACGCGGCACGCACCGCCCCGGCAGATGTCTGGGTACTGCGAAAGACACTGTCACCGGATCGGCTGCGATTGAGCATGCTTTGCTGGGGTGTTAGGGCAGATTGCTGCGTGCTGCTCGCTTCGGGCTGGGTTTACGGCTGTAATGGTCAGCCATGGGAGGGACCAGCTGCGATCGGGGGAGCCAGTTCACGTCATGAGACCAAGGGCGGCAGGCTTGGCTTCGGGGAGGGCGTGTGGGGTAGGCGGTGCAGCAGAGCCTGGTTGAAGCCGTGGTTTGCGTCGGCGTGGAAGTGAGGCCCTTCAGAGCTCCAGAAGAGCAGAGCCCTGCGTCGCATGGACGGCTCGAGGGCAGAGAGCACAGCGGCGCGATCGATCAGCTGCAGGCCCTTGACGTCGCAGGCGGACTGCATGTTCATCGGGTGGCCAAGGGGCACTTCGTCGATTGCCTGGCCGCGGATGGCGGTGGGCGTGGTGGCGAGCCACCAGACACGGAAGGGGTGGTGCTTGCTGTGGATGAAGTCGCAGACCCAGGGCACGTCGGGGCACTCGGACGCGGGATCCTTGCCGCAGGCTTCGTCTTCCCTGCGAAGCCAGACTCCGAAGTTGAAGACGACGTCGGTGGCACTGAGGGCTGTGGCGGGTGTCATTGCGGTCTTCAGGCGGGAGAAGCCTTCATTGAAGTACTGTTGGTAGACGAGGTCGAACGACCGGCCCTGCATGCTCCGAGGTGTATGTAGAGGCTGTGGCGCAGTGATTGGTGCTCTGCGAGGCGGGCTGCACTGTACAAGGGAGGACTGGGCGGAAGTGGCACTGACCTGGGCGTCTTCGTAGTGGAACGTCCTGTGCTCGCAAACGCGCAGGGGCCTGAGCTTGATACGGGTGGCCATGCTCAACTCAGATGTGCGATGTGTGTCGGTATTTACCTCAAGGCTGGCGGACGCATGGGCGTAGAAGTCATTGAATCCTCCATACCAGGACTCCGAGAGGACGTAGTCTGGACGGAGCGGATCAGGGCACCGTTTGTGCGCAGCGAAGTACGCAAGCTCGAGGTACTGATATCGAGTTATGCTGTCTCCGACGAAGAAGATGCGTTTGCCATCCAGTGCGTCCATGGCCTGGCTGTGCGTGTTGTTGGGGCCAAACTCGTCAACGCATCTCAAGATGGACTCAGCAGTGACGGACGACACGTATAGTACGAGAAGTAACAGAGGTAGCATCGTTCGTGCGAACGCGAACGTTCGCCACCGCTCCTGCATTTCAACAACGATGCAGCGCTTCATGACGCTGCGATGGCACAACAAGCAATCTTCCCTGGACTGAACATACATGACAGAACTACAGTCCACTGGCTGCTACATGGGCATCTGCGCACCTTGCGTGTTTGATCGCTGCGGTACATGCTCGTGGAGTGGACCAGCAAGTGCACCAAGGGATCCGCTTGATCCTCAGCAAGCCACGTGGCAGACAACCCTTGAAATTTACAGTAGCCACTATGCCTGAAGACTTCGCGCAAATTGCTGTGCGAGCAGCCTCACCAATGCCGCATCAGCGACATTGGCAGGCAGGCCAACGCAGAGAACTGGTGGCACAAGCTGATGACATGAATTTCACTCGGGCATCACAGCAGTTCGAAACGTCTGATTCTTAGCACTTGAAGCACTCTAATGCCCTGTTCCGGCGAGCAGTTGGTATGTTCTGCGCGAGACCTTGTACGCCAGGTATTGCGGGCACTGCTAGCTAGCGCTGGTTCACATCAGCTCGACCAACCGAGTCGCAAGCTGACGTGCGCCGGCGCCAGTGAACTTGTACACTGCGGTCTGCTGATTTGCCATTCGCGTGCTGAATGGAGGATATGCTTGTCCGATCCTTGCGACGCCTTGACACACGGCCCCATGGCATGCACATGCGTGTGTATTCGACGCACATCATGGCGTTTGCCGTGGGCCGTGACGAACACGAGCGCATTGCGGCAGCAAGCGGCGCCATGGACAATCGTTTCAGACATTTGGGATCATGCGAGTTGACTGCTTTTATATGATTTGATCTCCCTGGCACTGCAGTTATTAATCATACGAGCTACATTGTTGCCCATTGCATGTCATTTCATGAGGTTTAATTTGTGGACCATCGGATGAGAGTAAACTAATCACTTTCTTGGTTTTATATTGTGACACTGCGAGCGGGCCGCCTTGTGATTGGTTTTCGTCGTTCGGAGCCAGCGCCCGCTCAGCAATGCTATGACGTCCAACCAGCTGTATCGCACGGCCGTGCGGACATTGCAACAGACGAAATTGAAATGGTCCGCCTTGGGGCCCAAGATCCGGCTCATTTGCGCGCTGACTGGGTTCATGGCTGCTTTGTTCCTCGCAACGATTCTCATCAACCTCCATCAGCACCAGGTGCGATCACGGGTGCAGCTCATATGCAAACAACTGTTGGCCATGCCATCATAGTACATATTCAGGTGTTTGCGGCCGCTGTCATTTCCAGCTGTCGCAGCCACCGCGCGCAACGCGAGCCCAACGCAATGTGTGTCAACACGCTACAGCTCCCGCGACAGACGGCCGTCTGCAACCACGCTCCGGGTTCACAAACAGCACCGCACAACTACTCTGCGGTACATATTGCTCCGCGGCGGAGATCGCGTCGGACAGCACTTCGCAGTACAGCGCCAACCGCTTGCATGTAGCTACGTCGCAGTTGCGGGATTTGAAAGCCTGGCACTGCCCAGCCGGGCCCAGGCACGTCCACGCCATCAGCCGCATCGAACACATCAGACACAGCCGCAGCCCCCTGTGCAGGTGCCAGCAGTAGCCCTGGAGTCCTGGTCCATGGACCGCACCGTCACCCAGTCTAGCTCGAAACGGAGCACCTTCACAACCGTCTTCCAGTCAATATCACAGCGGAAGCCCCGAGACCAGGCAGACAGCTGCTGGAGGCAGGACAAGAAGGCCATGGCGGGAGCGCCTCCGTGTTCAGACGGCCTCGCCACTGACAGTGGCTCCTCAAACGCCTCCGTACGCCCCCCCTCCGCGCGGGCCCAGCTGCCACCGCACCACCCACGCCACCCCACGCCGCACTCACGGCCCTCACTCTGGCCGTGGCTGACAGCTCACCACCACAGCCGCACTGCAGGTGGCGCTGCTGTTCCTGGTACAGGAAGAGATACCGACGGAGCCCATCTGGACGGCCTTCATCGCCGCGGCAGCCGGGCTGCAGCGGCGGCAGCGTGTCCCCCCCACGCAGCCGGCGCCGCCACGACTGCTGCCAAAGATCCCAGAAGACCCGATCGAGATCAACTCCAAATGCTGGCGCCACGGCGGCCCCTTCAACACCTTCTCCTCAAATCCCCCGCGCCAGCCCTTCACTGGTGCGCAGAGTCCCGCCGACCCCTTCCCGGGACAGTCCCCTCCCCGTGCCTCGCGGCATGCATGCTGCGCTTTAGTTCACGCGCGCATGCTCGGACGCGGCTGCGCTACGAGTGTGGGTGTATGCATGTGCACAGCCTTGTGTTCGGCCGGTGATCAGTCATCCTCCGTACGGCATGCTCGCGCATTGCTGGGGCCTTGATTCGTCAAAAGGATGTCTCTCATCAGCCTACTCAGATGGCGTACAGTGTAACACATCGCCGACGATGGCGGGGTGCCTCAGGCAGTGCATGCGGCGTACTGCACGGTATACTGACCGTGCCCATGCGACCTAATACATGGGCGAACGCGATATCCTGATGCGCATCGATGAAGCATCCATGCTTCAAACCGGCTTTCCAACAATCTGCATGCACGACCAACCACCCAGAGACCGCTGCGCAACGCAGCGTGGTGCTCTCGTTGTCAGGAATTGGTTTGCTAGCGACACGCGTTGCATGCTGCGTGCTGCGCTGTGGCCACCCTCACCACAGCAGCACGTCTGCCGAGCCGCACACAAATGTATTCCGGCTTGCCGGGGACGACTGCACAGGCAGCGCCGCCTCCGCTGTGCTCTGCTGTGCTGTGTGACCCGCGACCCGGATGCAGGGCCGATCCCGCCGCCGATCGTAAACAGCACAGAGTGGCTGCGGGACAGCTGCCACGCTGGGCTCAGCGGGCAGCAGCTGTACGCGCAGCAGGATCTCTTCACCATCTACGTCCACCGCCGCCCGGACGCCGCCCCGGCGCCACCTGGCAGCATCTTCCACGGCCGTGACATCCCCGACCGGTGCGAACGCTGCTCCTACTGTCACCAGCCCCCCCCCCCCCCCCCCATTCAGCCCTAATGGCAGCGGTTTGGCCATACATATGCGCCTCTGCATGTTGCCTTGCAGAGCACGGCATGGGGGAAGCCACAGGTATATGCTCCTGTAGGATCCCATATGAGATCCCACCCCATGGCACACAGCACATGTGTTAGACACCATGAGCTCCGGCCCTGCCACTCTGCGCATTGCAGCTTGCTGCTCAGTCAGCCGCAAGCACCTGTCATGCATTCGCTGACGTTAGCGCACGTGTACGGCGCGAACGTGAAGGCCTGGTTCCGGAGGCCTGATTCCGGCGTGCAGGGTTCGGGCGTCGTTCGCGCAGGCGTCGCTTGTGGCCGCGCACCGGCGGCTGCTGACGGTGTCTCTGCAGGACCCCAGGAACAGCATGTTTCTGCTCGTGTCCGAGACTTGCATCCCGCTATACAACCCGGCGATCATCTGGGCGCAGATGATGGCGGAGGCGCACATCTCGCGCGTTGCGGACGGCGTGTACAACTCCCGGAGGTGGAGCAAGAAGATGGAGACGGAGGCGCTCACTGCGCAGCGCTTCCAGAAGAGCGACCAGTGGGTGTCGCTGACGCGGATGCACGCGGAGGTGGCGGCGAACGACGCGCACGTGTGGACCATGTTCAAGCAGTTCTGCAAATCCCAGGTGCCGCCCCGCTGCCGCGCCTCGTTCTCTTTATAAATTAGTGATTATAAAGTTCTTTATTGCATAATTAGAGCTGGGAGGTCTAGCACATGTGCGCGCGATCGCGAGAGATATGCACGCCCATATCGCTGGGTCGGCGTCGCATGTTATCGTCCCTCGCAATCACCGATCGCGACTGTGCAAGCGGACAATCGATATCCCCGCGGATAGGTGGTGATTCAGCGCGGAATACTAATGCGTGTGCGCACGGTCGACGTCTGCTGGGTCCGCCACGGATCCGCCGGACGCAGACGCGCTTCACGCCGCGTCACGTCTCCGGGGTTCTAGCTAGATCCTGCAAACGGTGCACCGGATACAACGGTGTACACCTGTGCAGCGTACACCTGTGTGCATGCCCATCTGGAGGACTCCGCGGAGCTCCGTGTTACAAGTGACGCGCATCCGCAGCGCGTCTTCGAATTCACTGGGAGATGCACAATTTGCATGCGGAGAGCGCCCGTAATGCGCTTTACCGGATTGACAACTTGCGAAGTCCCTCTCGCGCACAGCCACGGCATTATCCTTTTCCATGCCATATCTCTTGAGATAAGTCTGGCAAATTTCCAAAGCGCCGTCCGCGCGAGTCGAACATGTGCCAAATCGATTGTGGCTTGCCTCTCGCGAGATCTCGTCCGAGATCTCGTCCGAACAAACTCTCACCGCTCCGGACGCGTCAAGCGCCTACATGGCCCCACGGCCATGCATGGCCGCAACTGCCGGAAGTCGGCGCGCTGACGGAACGCGCTATCGCGATACTACCCCAGGTGCCCTGCGCCAGCGAATGCTTTGCACCGTCCACCGTTCAGTCTGTGCACCCAGCAGCATACCACTGCAGCGACATGCATGTACATTGCACGTGGGTGAATCGGTCCGCAGCAGCAGATTGTGAACCTCTCACTGCATCCCCTTCACACCAGCAGCTGGGCTGTGCAATCGCAAACCCCGCCGGCGTGCGCTGCCCAGTGATCATGAGTGTGCCGTGCCGTGCCATGACGGGGCCAGTGTCAATGCGGCATGCATGCAGGTGGCTTGCGACACAGAGCATCCCAACTACGGCCACACCTGCGTCGCGGACGAGCACTACGTGGCCACCCTGCTCGCGTCCTACCGCATGGACGAGTCGCGGGACGGCATCGGCGAGATGACCTTCGTTGACTGGTCCTCCAAAGATGGCCCCTGGCACCCCCGCACCTTCTACCCGGGCAACGCGCCGGCCGCGATCCGCGCGATGCGCGCCCGCAGCGCGCACGCCAAGCACGCACCCCCTCACTCTCCCCTTGCGTCTGCGCCGCAACCTGTCGCTGCTGCGTGCTGTGTGCCTGGCGGAGCACACGCTGACTGTTGCTTCCGGACTGTTCTGCAAAAGGTGGGGGTTTGTTGGTATGGCGGCACGGGGCGCGTGCTGTGCGCCGTGCTGCGGGTACGCCGCGGCCTGCTGTGCTCTCGCAGCATCGGCGTGGTGAGCGCGTGTGGCCACGTGCAGGTGCAATGTTGGCTTCCAGGAGACGCTCGCAAGTGTGAAGACCGTGTTTAATATCAGGAGCGTCTGCGATGGGCCCAATGAGGAGCCTGATGACACGACTGCGGAATGGCCGGCGCGGCGGCTATCGGGCGTGCAAGAAGAGGGCGTTGCGGGGGCTGGCGTGGGTGAGCATGCTGCTGTCGCCGAGGAGATTGGTCTACGAAATGCCGGTGCAGAGAGGGGCCTAAAGGGGAAACGGTGGAAGCGGAAGCGGAAGCGGCAGCCGGTGAAACAGATCCAGCCTGGCATCACAGAGACAGCCATCAACGAGATGGGGCCACCGCGGGAGAACCTGCACGCGTGGCGCGGGGTGGAGATGCAGCGTCACATGCAGGCGAACCTGCGCGCCTCCGGGTGGCTGGGGGCTTACGAGCCGATGCGCATGAACTGCCCACTCTTCGGGCGGCGCGTGTCAGCGCAGGCTGTCAGCGACTTTGCGGCGCAGGCGTGGCGCTGTGACGGCCTCGGGTTTGACGCGAGCTGCTTGAATCAGGAGTAGCGCCGCACGCCACACCCACATGGATCATGTGAAGCCCCGCACGCCGTGCTGGGGGGGGGGGCCGCCAGAGAGCGCCGCCGCGGCACCCTGTGCACATGCTGGCACGCGCCGGCGCGGCAGCCGTGCTGCCTTTTTTTGAAAGCACCGCGCGGCGGAGAGCTGCCGCCTGACTGCTGCCAGTTACCACCGGCTGCCTTGTACACCACTGTTTGACACTACTGACTGATGCTCTGTGCTTGGCACCTCAACCGCTCAAAGTGCGGTGCACTTCGCGAGGAGAAGCACTCTGACCATGTAACCGTACCCATTCGCCCATCATGCGTTTTCGTTTGACAGCGCATGGCTGGCTGTACCTGGCTGCACCAGGTGCTGGTGTATAAATGCATGATGGCAACCTTTTGTTGTATAAATGCACACTGTATCAGTGCTGCGCAGTAGATCCCGGACATGCGAGCCTGGACATATCACAGGAGCGCCCACTCAATGGCAGCGCACAAATCACCACAGCCAGCACACCGAATCGTTACATACGGCCAGAAGGATTCGGGCGCGGTCTACCTACACTACACGCTCTACTACCGAGCCGCACCCGCTGTGGACACATCCTCAGCACCATCCCACATCCGGGAGAGCCCTCCTGAAGTGTGCGCAAGCGCGGTGCTTGTCCAAACCAGAGCCTCCCCGGCGCCTGCTGCTGCCCCACCATGCTGTGCATGCTGCAAGATCTCTGGCGTCCGATCTACAGGGATGACCCACTCCGTGCGACGTGCCCGCCACAGCGCGCAGCAGGCGGCCCTCCTGGGAGAGCAGCAGGCGGCCCTCCCCGGCTCAGCCGCCACAGCCACGCTGGCCAACCGCCGACAATGCGGCGGGGGGCGGACGCCGCAGGCCGCGGCGCGTGCTGTGTCACCGCAGCTGACTCCCTCATCCTTGGAGGACGACCTCAGCTCTGCTTCCAGCCCTCGCTGCTCTTGCAGACGACGATGTACTCACCCGAGCGTGTAACCTCCTTGAACTGCTCCCCCTCGCAGCCACTCTGCAGCCACCGCACACCTGTTCTCATATGTGTGACACAAGAGAATGAGCCGTCTCAACAATCGTAATGTGTAACGGCCCGGTCGACAAGCGCACCAACAACAGAAGACGACAGGAGCAACCACAGGACAGGAACGGGTGAGGATCTTGTGAGAGCGGAGCGGGATTGCTTGGCACAGCATGCACAGCACGAGATGCACAGCACAAGATGCTCCGGACGGCCGCACGGGGACGCAACCGTGCACACAGTAGCACGCCGCGGTTGAGCTGGGAAGGCCGTGCGCCTGCTGGCGTGCTAGCAAGGTGTGCATTGCACTCTGCGGCATGGGTCTGCCGGCATTGCGTGTGCGTCCAGGCAGTCACAGCACGCGTGCGAGGTGGAGTGCTGCGTGCACACAGCATCGCGCACAGCCGCCGACGCTGTCACTGCGACTGTGCCGTCGGCCTCTCGACCCTGCTCGTGCGGTGCTGGGCGCGTCAGAGGATCATGACCTCCAAAGTGGAAGGGGAAGTGAAAGCGGCTGGGCCACGGTGGCTGTGGCCGCCACACAGACGGCGGCATGCGCCAGGTTCAGAATTCAGGTGCAGCTGAATACAAGACCGGTACTGTACGGAGCACACAGCCTCAGAGCACGTGCATGGCCGGGTGCATGTGCACGCAGGTCACCGGCTCGGAGTTCGCTGCGAAACAGTGGCGCTCTAGTCACCAGGTGACAACAGGCGCAGCCAGGCAGGTGCGACACGGCAGGTGTCATGATTCGCAAGTGCCATGTGCCACAGGCGCGGGTGTCGGGCGAGCGCACCTCCATGAAGGCCTGGAAGGCAGCATCGCAGCCC
>JALKAD010000045.1:132281-151550 GCA_024500015.1 Ulva compressa | reverse complement strand
TGGTTGTGTCAGTTATGTCGGTTTGTTGAGGCTTTCGCCTGGGACGGTTGCTGCTTGTTGCTGCCTGCTTGCGGGGTTTTGGTCGTTTGCATTCCTGCTGTTGCCCTTGCTGCCGGGCTCTTGCGTTGGTTTCCGTGTAAAACCTGAGCCTGTTGGGTCCTACATCTATCACTGTGTGTTACACAGTGATAGATCTAAGACCCAGCAGCGCCGAGGCAACAGACCAGTCAACATGCAGACAAACCATCACAAGCCCCAAGGCCACCCTCCGTACGAGCAAATGCAGAACGGACCAGCGCCGGCACGAAAGCAAACACACGCACACACACAAACAGCGCAGGAAGCGAGCGCAGCACCGCGCAGTGTCACACAGTCCACGCGCACGGCAAACACAGTCAGCATGCACGGGGCGCACCGGCGAGCGCCGATTCAACCCCAGCAGTCTAGACGGACGCGCAGCCGCGCACTACAGCCACCTGGGAGGCCGCGAGGCACCGGTCCCAGGGGCCGCAGCCGTAGCCAGCCCCGCGGTACGAGCCGGGTCTGGGAAGAGGAGAAGGAAAGAGGGAGGAGGAGGCACGGTGGGGGGGGGGGGGGGGGGGGGGGGGGGGGGGTGTATCACTGTGTAACACACACCTGAGCCTGTTGCAAACAGGCCTCCTGGATGGCTTGGTTCCGGACTCTGATGGATCGATCCAGCTGCAGTGAGTTGCCTGTGACTCGACATTGCAACACTGTATACTTTTCACCAAAGCATAGGTCACTTGCAATTGAATGAGGGCAGCCACCAAAAAAACAAAACAAAAAAACCAATCGGGCATCGCGCCAAACCCAACCGGCCATCGGCCACAGCAACACCCAGATCCTCGCGCTTGCGGCAGCATGATCTCATCGCACACGGGACAGCTCCAGACTGCAGCGCCATCTGATAGCCGCACCACGACATGACTGCGACGCTGTATGCACATGCCGGTCGGGTGAGGGTCGTGGAAAGGCCGACCGCAACGATTGCCATCCGTGTCTTCATGCATGCAACAGCGCACACCGTCAGCCTGTTCACCGGAATCGATCGAAGAGCTGTGCACAAGGCCGATTCCCAGTGCATGTGCAATCGTGCGGCACTCGGCCAGCGTGCGATGGCGCATTGGGATGAGCGCAGCCATGCTTGATGCCACACAGAAATCCCGGTCGTACCGCTGCAGGGGCACGTCGCCGGCGGTTGGCGAGGGATTTGCAGCTATCACTGCATGCACCACCGGCGTGCGCATGCTGAGCTTCGTATAACTTGTTGCACAACAGACCGTACCGCACATGCGCCCGCTCCCCTGGGAAAGACTCCATAAACAAGATATGTCCTTCATGCCAGTCGCACAGAAATCGTCGCCTAGCATCTTTGGTGCAGCCCACAACTCGGCACAGATTCACCTTCTTCACCTCTGCCTTCCTAGAAGACTTCACACCATCAGCATCTGCGCCGCATGGCCGTTTACGATTTGGTGGCTTGGTGGCCACTGCGCACCTGTTGGTCTTGCTATGCGTGCCGGTCGCCCGCGCGACCCTCCGGCCGCCCTTTTGCCGGGCGCCGGGGCGGCCCGCCGCATGTGACCAACTCGCATAGCACAGGAACACGCCCTGTGACTTGCGTGCGTCTGAGGGGGGTTTCCCGTTTCCGGTTGGTTTACTCCTTCGGCTCCTGGGTCCCGGTTCGCCGGATCTGGGGATGTCAATGGCCTAATCGGCTACGGCAAGTAATTCAGTTTACATTTACATTTACATTTACATTTACAGCACGCTCGTGCTGCAACACTCTTCGTAATTTCAGACAGAACACCAATTGGGTGGGAACAAGGCAGATTCGAGCATGCCAATCACACTAAAATGCCCAGCATTTCTAATGAACATGATAGCAGAATGCATATTAGGTGCAATCTACAAAGAGGATACACATAATCACATCGCTCCTTCTGTGCTCGCCCCGAGACAAAGGCTGATTTCAGCCACGCTGTTACGTACGGGACAAATGTCTTCACATCAATCGATGTGATATGCTATTGAGAGCATACATATGCATGTATCAAAGCCCTAGATTGCAGGCTCAGCATGCCTGTAGCGGGCGCTGGATCCAGGACGGATGGCTTGGGGGACTCTGGTGTGTGATCTTCGACGAATACTCGGCTCATACACAGTCATGGCGCCGGCACCATCGAATTCTTCGAGCAGAGGCACATCCGGTGCAGTTGCAGCGGGTTCCCCGCTCAGTTCCACCGTCCCAGGGGCATGGCAAAGTGATTTCCTGCAATGCCTGCGATACAGCCATACACCCGCCCCCACAGTCGCCAGGCCAAGCACAGCCACAAGAATGCCCACAGGTCCGAATCCCATTGCGATTCCTCCTGCCTCTGCAGCGCCTGCCCCAGAGCACGCAGTCATGCAGGCCCCCTCAGCTGCATTGCAGGCCAGCGCAGCTGCGGGAGCAGCAGGGCCTGCAGCGACAGTCCCAGCCACCAGCCCTGCAGCAGCATAGCACCCTGCCCATGCTGTTCCACAAGCAGAGTAGCAAGCTGGCAAGGTAGCCATCCATCCGCTTGTACTTTACCAAACAAAGGGATAATGCGCTCAGCACACAGCATAAGCTCTGTGTGTGGAAGTGGTATAAGTAGGTATCCTCAGGAGCTCTCAAGAGACTCTAAGGGAGTTGAGCATTGAAAGCAAGCTTAAGCTATGGCTTCAAAGCAAGAATTGAAAGCAAGCTTAAGCTATGGCTTCATCATACCCAAGGCATCAAGTATCAGAGGTCCAGCCTGGTACTGAACAGAGCTGACTATGCCTGAATGGCAAGTGCACATGGGAGACAAATCTTTTGTCGCGGGCCATGGCATGTACCAGCCTGTGCATCATGATGGCACCAGCACGGTACCACGGCCGCTGGCAGTGGATTAGGAGACAAAGGAGACAATCTGGTAGCCCACAGTGGACAGCTGCAGCGAGTCTCAGCTGCCACTTCTGCAGTATTGCAGGGGAGCGCTCGCATCATGATCATCACATCATGATCACCACAACATCGCAGAGTCCATCCACCAAATGGACGGGCACCGACGTTGACCCTGATGCTCTTTGCTCACACTCCGATGCCCTGCTGCGTCCTCAAAGCGGGCCTGAGAAATATACATCTACCATTCTAAAGTTTTTGGCAACAGAGGTTATTGCATACTGCCTTTGGAGCACAGCAGGCAAATCATGGCCCCCCTAGCTTTTTGTGTAGTGCACGATCTTGACGTGTGTGTGTTACGTTGATATAAATCAGGGCCTCAGCAGCGCCGAAGGA
This sequence comes from Ulva compressa, assembly GCA_024500015.1. Taxonomy (NCBI): domain Eukaryota; kingdom Viridiplantae; phylum Chlorophyta; class Ulvophyceae; order Ulvales; family Ulvaceae; genus Ulva; species Ulva compressa. The sequence continues at coordinate 148,225 of JALKAD010000045.1, read as the reverse complement.
GGCAAGCATGTGACACATCAAACCATGTCCGCCATTTCTCCTCTGCCCCCCTTCCCCGACACCGCTCGTACAGCCTGGCTAGCTGTGGCTGCAGCCCCTGGGACGGGTGCCTCGCGGTCTCGGAGATGGCCGTAGCGCGCGGTTGCGCGCCCGTGTAGCCTGATGGGGTTGAGGAGGCGCCCGCCAGTGGGCCTTGAGCATGCTGACTGTGTTTGGGGTGCGCATGGACTGTGTGGTACTGCGCGGTGCTGCGCTCGGTTCAGAGTGCGTTGTTTGTGTGTGTATGTGTGTGTGCGTGTGTGTGTGTGCATGCACATGTGTGTATTTGCTTTCATGCCAGCGCAAGTTTGAACGAGTTCGTTCTGGCGTTTGCTCGTGCGGAGAGTAGCCTTGGTGCTTGCGATGGGCTGTCTGTCTTTTTGCGTGTTGCCTGGTCTGTTGCCTCGGCGCTGCTGGGTCCTAGATCTATCACTGTGTAACACATCAAAACGTTTTAGAAGAGTGAAGAGTGAAGAGTAACGCTTGTACATCACAAGCAGCACGGCCTCCCGACAACATGTCCTGATCCGCACTCACTTAGACAAGTGCACAGGAAATACCATGGCCAGCACAAGCACTAGTACTAAGTATCCTCACGTTGCACAACATGACGATATTTACTCACAAACACCAGGTGCTGGGTGCAACGGTGCCTAGACGAGCAAAGCCGGCAGCCAGCAACGGCCGTGGGCTGACACTACCATGTGCCCGCGGCGCGGCTCTAGGCAGTACCCTCGGCCATGGCCCCAGGCCGCAGTGTACCTGGGCCACTGCCGGCAATGCGGCGACTAAGAGCCTCTGAGCGACGGCAGGGCGCGGCGCGAGTCGGGCAGGGGGCGGGCAGCAGGCAATGGAGGCAGCGTGAGAGGGCGGGGGGTTGGAGACCGCAACGCGGACAGAGCGATGAGTGGTGCGTTGTGAGTACGGGCGGCGCTATGTATGCGGCCGGGGGTCCAGGCGCAAAGGATCCATCAGCGCCGGCAGGTTGTAAGTGGGAAGCGGGACCGCCAGGAACGCCAGGAACATCCGCCCCCCCACCCCCCGGCCAGCCTGGCGCACACCCAGACGTCTCGCGCAGACCCAGTATTATGCAGTATTAAATCTGTCCAGCTCACTTGTATTAATAACAGTTAGCAGTAAACGTAGGTAGTGGCTGCGCTCGAGCGCGCATGCAACTCATGCCAGTGGAGGCCTTCATGGCGCGCAGTACGCAATTGCAAATGCAGCATTGTTACAAGGCAGGGACCGCTGCACTGACAACACAGCTACATCCACTCAAGGTCTCAAAGCCACCACTTCAGCCGATCTACCTTGCCTTTACCTTCTCATGCTGTTTGTCATAACGGCGCAAAACCAATTAATGCGCAACTGTGCAACAGCGCGCTCCTCGTTGATGTGGCAATCACGACATCGATCGATCCGAAGGATAGGTGCTCACTATGTTTGCCCCTCCAACTTGAAGTTGCCGTGAGCGCAGACTGCTGCGTGGTAGATGTGCCTTCTCAATCTTCATGCAGGTCTCGTAGTTCCTGCGTGTCTGGTGCCAGTGTGTCTGGTGCAGCTGTGTTAGCAGCTGTCAACTGATCAGGCCTGCGGCGGCTTACCCCGGGGGGATGGCGGCTTACCCCGGCGGGACCGAAGGAACCACGCAGCTCCCCCAGCAGCTGCCATTCCGACTGCAGCCACACCCACACCCACCGGTCCGAAGAGTGCGGCTGTCCCCACAACTTCGACCGCAGCTGTCCCAAAGCACGCAGACATACAACCCCCCTCCGCCGCGTTACAGCCCAGTGCAGCTACAGGAGCGGCAGGGCTTGCGACGATTGTACCAGCCACGAGTCCAGCAGCTGCATAGCATGCTACCCATCCTGACGCACACGCAGCATAGCACAGCGGAAGCGTCACGGCAGCCATAGCCGTCCAAAGTGTATATACTCTTGTATATGGAATTCTAAGACCTGCAAGTATCCTTTTGTAAACCGTCTGATAGCAACAGGTGCCAGTGGAGTACAACATTAGATAAGGTTAACGTTGATGTCAAACTCTACAGTGTGTTTATATTGTATACAGTCAATGTTCACAAACAATGTTCACAAACAATGTTAATTGTGTTCTTCAACTTGAAGAACAAAAAAACTTGAAAAAGTCCCTGAGGAGGAAGAGGGAAAAAAAACTTGAAGGTTTTGCATCAATGCTTCCGAAGCAGTCAGTCATAGTATTACAATTAATGTGATTACAGCTTTGCAACCCCCAGGTACAGTGCTCACTCATGATCAGCTTCCATGTACAGACTTGTACTGGTAACTACGTAATCGATAGGAGACGGGGCCCGGCCGGGGCCCGGCCGGGGCCCGGCCGCGGGGGTAGGCTGGAACAGCAAGCTAGTAAGCTTATGCGTGGATCGTTCGAAGGATAGTTGAAGTAGCTATAGTGTGCACGTGGTACGTGTATACGTCACATTGTAGAATGCATACAGCGATATTGGAAGTTGCGCATGCAATGCATTATGAACCTTCAGGAGCTCAGCTGAGCGGGGCCCCGCGGGGCGCATCGCGATATCGGCCAGACGCACACTTGGCAGCACGCATCATACGTGACCGACTTGAATATTCAACGTCGGCTGCAAACGCGTGTACTACATATACATGTGCATAAGAACAGTATACTGCAGTACTACCTATAGTCTCCAAATTCGACCCGGCCCGCGGAGCGATTCTGCAGTAAATAAATAAATAAATAAATAAATCGTAAATCACGCCTTAGCAATGCATGCCATCGATATCGGCCTCGCTCCCATAGAGGGTTAAGCATTTTCGGGCAGTCCAACCTTTTCGACAACATCGATCGCGATGTCTGCTCAATCGCGAGCATGCGCACATATATACGTGAAGTAACTCCAGCTCCAGACTCGCGATCGGCCAGGCCTAGCTAGCGCGCCAGTATATATATATAAATTTGTATACACAGCTGCAGGGTGGGATGCTTACCTAGCTAGGTATCGATATCACGTATACGCTGGAACCTTGTCCCTGTCGAGATCAAGCCTGTACACCGTGACGAATATATATATATGCCGGTCACGCACGAGTGCGCGGCCACTGTTTCAAGCGGCTCGTGCACGCTGGCAGGGCGACGTGCAGCCTATATACACACCTATAGCTAGGATGTGGTACCACCGGTGCGCATGCTGCAGCTTGGCATTGATGATCATGAGCTCGGGCTCATCGACATATCAAGGTCAAGATAAGGAACGTACGTATATCGACGTACGCGTCGGCGTCGCGAAGAGCTCGCGACATCGTCGAGATGTCGCGCGCATCGCCGCAGCGCTAGTACTAGTGCCGCGACACAACGTATTGTACACGCTGGCCACGCGCGTATGAATGTGCATGTGCCACCGCGTTAACGGAGGAACTACTAGTCACGTATGCATGTGACTCGCTTCCCGCATGCTGCCAGCTAGCCAGCTACCGCATAAATGATCACAGGTCATGCATTATCGGTTGTAGTTTTGTGGCTCAAGGCATACTATAGTATGCATGCCGTGGAGTTGTCGCACATACATGTATATACAGCTGTGCATGTGCACGCGCAAGATCGAAGAGCTCGAGCTCTCGAGAGTCGAGTCGAGACACTGGTCAGTCAACCAGTCATCATCTATCGTCGCGACGCCAAGCTGTAGCATGCAATCAACATCCGTCATGGCCATCATGATGTGGCCAGGGAGTATACGTACGTGTATATATAGGCTTGCAGTCCGCCCCTACAAGTGTTCATGAGTCGCGCTTGACACAGCTGCGGTGGCCGTGCAATTGCAAGTATACGTCAATCGAGCTCCGCGGCCGGCCCGGGCCCGGGACACAACATCGGAGCTTCCGGAGTTCTTCTGGCCGGTGCACGTGTACCGCCGGTGCGTTTCAAGTCGACTCAACATTGGTTCAGGATGTGTTCAGCTGAAGAATTTGCCTCGATATCGATAGATATCTGGTCGACTGGAGCGTTATGAGACTGATATGCGTGTGAAATGATGGTACCGTGTGAAATGATCAGTCTCATTGATATCCGTGTGAAATGATGGTACCGTGTGAAATGATCAGTCTCATAACGCTCCAGTACTTCAAGAAAGTTTGAACAGTTGCAGTACATGCATCTGGCCATTGTGCAGTATATATACTAGCTGCTGCATGCTCGTGCACATATATGCACATCATGTAGTCAGGAGGCAGTCTAGCATGATGTAGTAGCAGGGGCTTCGGATCCTGCATCGATCCGTGTAACAAGAAAACTTTCCATGTGCAATTTTCCACAGTGCAAACTCCAACTATCCTTCTGACACTCGCAAGCTTGATTTAATTGAGCACACGCATATATGTCATGATCATCTCTCGTACGTCAATTGCAAGGGCCCAGATATCGGATATTATGAGTCACCTGGCCAATCTGGTGTACAATTGCAAGGGCCCAGATATCAGATATTATGAGTCACCTGGCCAATCTGGTGTAATTACACGTGCAGGCTTACATGTAAGCCTGCACTGAAATGCTTTCCTAATTGCCAGTTGCCAGTGCCCAGTATATAGTAGTTGCTATCGTGGCTCAGCTCGATCTGAAGCCTGGCTTCAAGAAGTTCTGCCATCAATACATATTGCGATATATATCGATGTGTATCAGTACATGTGAAACAATCGATATAGCTTGCAAGGCTCAACACAGAACCAAGATCATCGTATATGTGTACGCATCCTGTCGACATATTGGTGCATCGGTTACAATTGTGGAGTACATACGGAATAGTATGATGTTTATGCGTTGCTCCTTGACCCTTTCTCTGCGCTCGTGGGTGCCCATCTCCGACGAATCTAAAACTTGTGCACTGCATTGACTGCTATATACATATATGTATGGGCTCTGCGTGGCGCATTGTGTCTCGCGGCTTGTGGCTGGGGCACAATGGCTCCCCTGCAGCTGACACAGCATGCGAGTGGCGCTTTGGTCACATGTGCGGGCTGGGGCGGTGTACATGTGTGACCCTATTCCGGCTTATATATCCCCCATCGATGGGATCCCCTATCGCCTCGTTAACGTTTGTGCTCTCTGACACTGAGTCCTCCTTTATGTCCCGCCCTATCAGTAGGGGTGCTGTGGCCGATGCGCGATTGGGTCTGGCGTGATGCCCAATTTTCTTCTCTTTTCTTTTTTTCATACCGCATGCATGTGGAACATTGCTAGCTCATGAGCTGTTGTTATCGGAAGGCTTACAAATTGTGATGTGCAGGTCCTTGAAATCCATATATATAAACGCTGAGTGGCTATGGCTACGCTTCCGCTGTGCTATGCTGCGTGTGGGACAGCATGGGCAGCATGCTATGCAGCTGCTGGACTCGTGGCTGGTACAGTCGTCGCAAGCCCTGCCGCTCCTGCAGCTGCAGTGGCCTGCAACACTGCTGAGGGGGCCTGTATGCAAGCGTGCTTTGGAACAGCTGCTGCTCAGGTTGCGGGAACAGCGGCCCTTTTGGCTGGACCGGTGGGTGTGGGTGTGGCTGCAGTCGGGATGGTGTTGTTCCGTCGATTCCGCCGGGGCAGGCCACCAGTTGTTGTGCCTGCATTGGTGGCTGCTGACACGGATCGCAGCGCTACCCCAGATTTGCACGAACAGCATGAAGATTGAGAAGGCAGGTGTCCCTCAGGCTGTAGGCGCAACAGTTCACGCTTGCAGCAACTGAGGTATAATTGAAGTACCGCCTGAAAATGTAGTGATCATGAGCACCGAGATCCATGACTTCCGTGTCAGCAATAAGGATGCCATGGGCATTGCATAGGACGCCAAGTAGGCGTGCAAGTAGTTTGCGCAGGGATGAGACAAGGAACGGCGATGTGAATGGTTCTTGATTGGCGACAATGATGGCTTGATGACCTCGATTCAATGCAGTTGTGTTTTTACAGCAACAGTGCCTGCTAGCTGTTCATGCGACGATTGTGCATTTGCGTTCTGCGGCGGATTGTGCCGGCCTCGTATCGGACATGTATGAAGCCCTCCATCAGTTGCATGCATATGGGCGTTCGAGCGCCGCCAGAATCTGGATTTGCTGCGAAATAACAATAATGGAACCGAGCTTGAAAGACAACATGAACATGTATACTTGGCAGTCTGACAGAGGGAGAGTGGCAGACTCCGGGTGTATGCTCTGTTCTCCAAACAACAAGTGCTCGATTGTTAATTAATCAATTGCTGCGCCTGCACTGCGGCACAATGAAGTACATGTAAGGCTGAACACTGCCGGCGCCAACTTGTAATCCGAAGGCTGACTGTGTGCAAGCTAAACTGCATGCTCATGTCCGGTTGTAATTAATGTGGCAGGTTTCAATGGACCACGCTCGAGTCGCACATGGGCGCCAGCTTGCTTGCGATCTTGTTAAATTTCTGATACAGATTCTCCAAGTCATTGCATGCACGGCCCTCTCTCTGCTGTGCACACTGCCTGACTCCCTGCCGGGTATTCCCTGACTACACGTAGTCTCCAAACGCAAGTGCATGGTACACGCCAACCGAGATTGATCCACGACGCTGTGCCGCAAACTGGTGCGCCAGACTGGTGAGGCGGGCATTCCTGCCGGGCCTGGCGGTCCGCACCGACGGCCTACCAGCGCTCACGTGACATTGTGCTTAGACCGCCGGCCATATCTCCTCCCCCTTGAGCTCTGACGGGCAATGGAGCCTTCCCGGCCCCCCCACGCCCTCCCCTCGTCCGCACCCCCACACCATCCTAGCTCCGTGCGGCCCATCCCACCTCCACTCGCGCCCTGCTGTCGGCCCTGGCCAACATATTGACCGGCAGTGGCTCGGCACAATGTGGTCTGCGGCCGAGGCCATGGCATCAGGCCACGTCTGTGACCATGCATGATGGCTGCCGCAGCATTCCCGAACCCCAGCGCAGCGCGGCGGCCAGCGGCCGCCTACGAACCGTTCGACAGGACCGGGAGGCCCGGCAGCATGCCCCGCCCGGCAAGCCGGCTGCAAAGCGGACTTTCTGCGGGACCTAGGCCTGCCTGGTGACAAAAGGCGGAGGGTGGTGGACAGTTCGCATGAGGCATGTGTGCTCTGCAGGAGCAGACGTCTAGACGCGGCGCTGCCAGTGGAAGCGGCGACAGAATCAGTAATCTCGTCCAGGAAGGCAAATGCGGCGGCCAACTCGGCCCAACGTGCACTGCGACATGGACATGTGCCGGCACGCGCCTCTGCCGATGCGGCCGTACTATTTGAAGCTTGGCGAGCTTCAGATCGTCCATCGATGATCATGTGGGCGGTGGCGGCCAGCGTGCGAGCTACGGCGTCGCCGCGGGAGGGGGCCACAGGACGTGTAATGTATGCGTCAGCCACGATGCAGTCCGCAGGGCTTCATCACGCGGAGATATCTCCGTTTCGGGTGCTGCGAGCGGGGGGGGGGGCAGCTTGCGGGCGAGAGCAGAGGTCGCACGGCCCCGGCCGCCAGAGTCCGTGCGGATAGCATGCGCTAGGTTCCTCGTGGCCCCATGGCCCGGAGGGTACCCCTGCCCGGATGGAAAGCGAATTCCGGTCATCCCTGCATAATCACGTACAGATATACAGATACCCCCTCGATTATGATGCTAGGATCGGCGCGCTTGCATGATTGCAAAGCGGTGCGAGGCGTTAAGCTGTGACAGGTGCTGTCGGTGAGGGGTTTCAGCGGGCAAACTAGTGCCCCCTGAGCGCGTGCGGTGCGCGGCGGCGCTCCCCAGGCAAGCTGCGCAGGGCTGGGGGAACCATGGTTTGATGATGCCGGGAAGCACCGTGCGGGTGCCGACTGCATCAGGATCCGTTACACGTGCGGACGGCTGAGGACATGCATTTGTGACACGTTATGGAATGCATGAATCCGGCAGAGCTGGCCAGCTTGGCGGTCCACCAAGACCGGGCAGGAGAGATGGGGGAAACAGGCGGTGCAGCCAGTAGAGACATTTTCATGGCTTACATGCGTAACTGAGCCGTGCTGGTTGTCCGCGGCAGCCACTTGGTCACAGTGCACCACACAGACTGCACGCCTGCTCAGTGCAAGGTGCGTGTATGCTCAATGCATGTCATGCATGCATGTAGCGCCCTGTAGCGTTCACCAGTTCTGCTTAGCGCCGTCATTCGCTGACCCGCTCTGCTCTGCACTCAGCCGTACTTCAAGTTAAGTTAGGCAGGCTGCGCACTGCTGCTGACCGAGTTTGTTGGGCAGCAAAACAATCTGTTAAGCATTTATCAATTGTTATTCCATTCAGTACGAGTGCGACAGTAGTCCTGGTGTTTGCTATCATATGATTGATGTAGTTGAAGGTTGTCAGAGACAGTCTGAGGACAGACCGAGCGAAGACATCGTTGGCGAGGAAGTGTGAAGGGCATGTGAGCGAAGAAATACAGGATAGAGGGAAGCACAGGTCCATATACCAGAGGACCTCGTGCAAGTGAGAGATTCAAGACAAGACTCAAGGCACCCGGCCCATTACCATTGACGTCCGAGGTGCGCCAGACCCATTAAAATCAAGGTCCATGGCGAGACAAGTTCAAGTTAACGATTCATTCAAGAGAAGTGAGTTATCAGCGGACCAATGACAAGCATTGCGATCACTCTCCGTGTGGCTACAGCATCCCTAGTTTATCCCCATTTTCGGACCTTTTATACTAGGCCTTGGGCCCATGTACCTGGCCTTAAGACCATACACATGCCCTAGGCTCGTACACATGCTTTGAGCATTCCCTTGGAACCACTCTGGTTGAAGGTCTTGGTAAGATCATGACAACGTCACAGGGCTCCCACAGACCTGCCCGGGCCGGTGTGGAACAGGTCTGAAGTTCAGACCAGCCTCATCATGTCAGTGAGCGTCACATGCAGCAGTCAGAAACTCTATGCCAGCCAAATCTGCCTACATCACGACTTGAGATCAGATCTGCATGTAATTGCTTGCTGTCCTGCCCTTCAACTGTGATCACAGCATCACATCGCTGGCAGTCTATGAGCAACAGTTTCAGATGGATTAGTCCGTGCACAATTGCAGGTAAATTGGCACGAACATCCGTTCACTGTCCCACAACAATTTGAAAATCAAGTTGCAGCACCCTCGCCCATCGCGTGGAATGAGCAGTACTAGTTGAGGTACATTCTCTTATGACACTCTCTGCTTACACCCTCTGATGGCAGTCTATGAACCCGTTCTCTGTGGTTTGGTCCAGACTAAATCCAGGTCATGAAAGCGAAGGCGCATGCTGCACTTCACCTTCAGGTCTGCGGCACGTTCAGGTTCGCGCATTTGGAACACAGCAGCACCTTCCTTCAAGCACGCCATGTTGTCCTGCCAAGTCAGTACTTGCTGAGAATAGAGAGGAATATTACACCGGTATGATCCACTACAAGTGGTAACACAGAGGCAAGCAAGCATGGCGATGCACTTGCTTAGAATCGCCTTCACTTCTCATTGATCAGTATTAAACAGGCCCTGAGCTCAGGCAGCTCAGGCAGCTCAGGCAGCTAGCTACCGCCCTGTGGACGATCGTGCGCGGCGCCTCTGATATGGGGATTCTCAGAAAGGGCGATGCCCAATTGGGTTTGGCATGATGCTCGATATTGTGTTTTCGTCTCTCTCATGGAGGCTGCCTGGCATTTGGCATGCCTGGCTGTGGCTCTCAAATGCGCAGGAAGGCAGAGGCCGAGTTAAAGGGTGCCGCATGCATGGCAACTGGCATCCGCTTGCCTCGCTGTTCCTAGCCCTTGTACAACAGTTTAAGGCCCCATCCGGCAGCCACCAGCCCAAAGACGCCGACACCCACAGGCCCAAAACCAATCGAAATACCACCTACTTCAGCCACTGCCGATGCAAAACAGGCTTTCATGCAGACCCCCTCGGCTGCATTGCAGGCCAGGGCAGCTGCCGGGGCGGCAGGGGCGGCAACGACGGTGCCAGCGACAAGCCCTGCAGCAGCGTAGCATGCTGCCCATGCTGTACCACACCCAGCATAGCACAGCGGAATAGAGGCCATCCTGAATGATGTAGAAATCAAAGCCAACGGTTTTGGGGCCTGGCCGAACTTCTTGAAGCAGTGAGGTGCCCTGTAACTTGGTCACAGACGAGATGGCCGAGACTAGTTCACCTCAGCCACACATCTCGAGAGCTCTGCATTGTTCGTACAAAACTTCAATCCAGAATTTATGCGAACAGGCTTCAATGACATGCATTCTAGTGGCAGGTTGTGAACGGGAGGCACGTCGGTGAAGGAGTAAGCTGGAAGTCGACAGACATAAACGCAGCACAATGCAGTCGCAATGGAGCCTGAGTGATCTCGTCAGTATTCAGTATAGGGACACGTTGCAAGAGATACACCTGAGGGAACGAGTACAAATTTGATACACAGAGACGTCGCACAATGCAGCCGCAATGCACAGTGTCAGCAATAAACCCGACTGTGTTATCCTATCCGACGTATCCATACCAACACACACAGGACAGCCCACACACCTGAGTCACCTCACGACCATCCAGTATAGAGTGATTGAAGCTCTGAATGATCACGACTGTTTGTATGCTATCAGAACCGCGGGATTGCTGCGTGATCTACGCATGCATGAGGCTGTCAAGATCAACTGCCGCGGCATGCCGCGGCAGTAGCCGGGGAGAAGATTCGCGAGCTGTCTTGTGTAACTGTCTTCCATCCCTTGGCGCTGCTTAGATAGCAGCCAGGCCATACAGTAGTTGGCCTGCATGCAGGTCGATTTTTGTGTGGCCCATGCCCACATTGTGGACGATGTGAAGCTCACCAAGCTTGTACTAGTACGGCTCTATAGCTATCTGCACAGGCGCGTGGGTCCTAGATCTATCACTGTGTGACACAGGCGCGTGCCGCCTCGTATCCATGTCGCGATACATGTCTGACCGAGCTGGCGGGGGTGCATTTACTTTCCTGAATGAGATTAAAGACGCTGCCGCCGCTTCCGGCCGGCGCCTCTCCCCACGCGTATGCAGAATATATATGCCACATGCGAGCTATCCCCCACCCTCTGCCTTGCGTCACCAGGCAGGTCCCGCAGAGACTCCGCTGTGCAGCCGGCTTGCCAAGCGGGCGATGCTGCCGTGCCTCCCGGTCCCCTCGAACGCTTTGTGGGCGGTCGCTGGCCGCTGCACGACGCTGGGGTCAGGGCATGCTGCGCCGGTGCTTGGGCCGAGGCTGTTCTAGCTAGTGTCACCGATTACCTGACAATGGTATTTACGACAAGCAGATTTACGTTGGCGTGACGACGATTCTGCGACCTTGACGACAAATATGTGGAAATTACAAGGGCGCCAGGTACTTCGGCATCGCAGCATGCATACTGTGATTATCTTACACCAGTCGGATCTGTGGATTGCAGGGGCTGAAAGAGTCAGAGAGCTGGACATTGTGCATACGTCAAAAGCTGAGGAGAACCATACAGCACTGTGTATATATCAGATCAAACCCGCAGTGGGTTTTGGCCACAATATTCCTACCGACTCCAGGTTAAAATAACAAAAATCTTTAAAAACCATTCGGGCATCACTCCAAGCGGGCATCGGCTACAGCACCCCTGCGGACAAGGTCGGAAGAACGGTCGACACGCGCGGCCACACCAGACGGGGCAGCAGAGGGAGCACGCGCCGGCTCGAGCAACGCACACAACTCAAACGACCACGCACGCAGCCGGGTCCAACTTGGCAGCCACACAGAAGGCACAACAACAGGCGCAGACGCGCACAAGGCAGAAACCGGGGAGGCTGTGCCAACCAGGAAGGACAGCAGAGGCCACGAACGGGCTGGGCAAAACGCGTAGGCAGGGCAGCTGCGGGATCGAGGAGGAAAGGAACAGTGCACGCAGGCAAAGCACCGTCACACCCAGATTTAGCTGCAGAGCACAACGGCACGGTCGACAACGGCATGCGCAGCCATGTCACCCGCCACAGCGTGCAGGACATCAGACCGGAGACAGGCAACGCCACGACAAACCACGGACGGATGCACACAAGGGCATGAGAGCAACAAATGTTCGATGTGGCGCCACCTGTGCTCACGCGGGTCAGCAACACACAAATCAGCATGCGGTTCATACAGCTCATACTCACAAAGGAGACACGCATGGGGGCGCCGCGCATCACCATACTGCACAGCATAATCTCCAGGCAGGTGGGAAGAACGTGCCATGATGGGGTAGACAACGCAAAACGGGGACCGCGTGTACGGCGCGACACCAGAGTCCGGGAGGCAAAGCCCCCGTGCGAGCGGGTTGCGCAGGACAGGATGCGGGCGAGGACGTTTCCTGAGGCGGCCAGCGAGCGGCCCGACCGCCCCAGCACAGGCGGGGGCGCCAACGCAGCGCTGTCGCCGTGCCCAAGTGCTGATGCCAGCCCGGACTTCGGAGGCAGTTTCGAAGCGTGTGGGCTCCACCTATGCTACCACCGGCGTCGGCAGCGACCTCCACGCGCGCACCGACGTCACCGCGGGCCGGCACGTGGGTGAACGCGAGGTCGTACGCGGCACCCGCCCGGCGGAGCCACGCAATCGCGCTAGCTTATGTACGGAGGCGCGCACCGCCGTGCCCATGTAGTCAGGGGAGACCCCCGCAGGCAAACTGGCAGCAAACTCCAATGACAGGGGGTCATGCGCGCGCAAGGCAGAATTCGCAGCGTCAGTAACGCGGTCACGGGCGAGCTGCCCCGCGTGTGCGACGCGGCAGTTGTCAGCAGCGGCCAGCATATCAAGGTCCGTAAGGAGGACCTGATTCGAGACGCTACGATTCCTCACCCAAGCGGGACAAGACTGCAAAGGGCGGACGTCAGCCACCACCTTGGCCGCCGCCATGAGGACGGCATCCAAGTCCGCACCAGGTGCAGCTACTTGATGTCCAATTGAGCCGATTATTGGAGCTCGGTACTAGTGCGCAGAAGACAGCAGATACTGGACATACACCGGCCTACTACAGCCGTGGAATACATATATACCGTGGTAAATACAACAGAGTACCAGTGTCACGCGTCACACCCGCCTCAGATGGTCCTGATGTCACGTATTTCAGTGGTCAAAATGGCCCTCGTGCAAAACAATTACCTGTGTCACATTTTTGGGTTTGGTCCCTTGCACAACAAGTGTGTGCCTGTCACGCTCTGTCACACCACAGTCGTCCAGCAGATTGTTGGACATACCACACTTGACATGGATATCTTGCGGCCGATATCTTGCGGCCCGGGGCGAGTTTGTGGGCTTTTTTAGATAGCTGGTGCTGCTGGTAGTTGACCTGGTGACACAGGTGCCTTGCACACCAAGCCGCCAGGCCTGCCTAACGCATTGCACAGATGCAAGACCAACAACTTGAATCAGTCACGCTCCGATAACCTGGTACTGTGATTTTATATGTTGCTGTCACACGAATTCGCCTGGTCCTATTGCTTCAGTCGCCAACCAAGTTGGGGTGTCACGCCTTCCAGGTTTGGACCTGGAAATTACCCTCCAGACCAAGTGCAACAGTGTCACACTTGACTCAGATGGTACTCCTTTGTATTTACCACGGTACTCTATGAATAATGACAGGAACTGCCAGTGGGAGAGATAGACAATCAGCTTGGTGCAACATTAAACTCGCTTCAACATTAAACTCGCTTGAAGAACAGGTGGTACAGCAAATAGAGATATTGCGTGGGTCACAAAGACCTGCCAAGGGCGGTGTGGAAGAGGCACGAAGTTTAGACCAGCCTGATCATATCAGTGAGCAGTGATAGGCAGCAGCAACGCTTGGCCAGCTGGATCTGCCTACATCACCACAAGCCAGAGTGCTTGCCTGCTAAACTGCCGTTCAAATGCTATCACACCATGCTATGGCTATGAGTGTGTAAGTATTCTCAGGCAGGTTGGTGCGCACAAAAATTGCAGGTAGATTGCAGGTAGATTGGCACAAATATCCCGAATGTCCACCGTCCTACAACAACTTGAAGATGCGTCATCCTCTAGCTCACCTGACCTCTGCGTGGAATGATCAGTTGAAGCACAGTCTCTGATCAGGTTCTCTGGTTACACTTTCTGATTGGCAATACTTGGAACTCATTCTCTGAGGTGTGATCCATGCCACATCCATGTCAAAACACTTCAAGGCAACTTCAGGAAATTCTAAACAGTTCAGGGCACGTTCGAAACACTTGAAGGCACATGCAGCACTACTCCTGTGGCACCTTCAAACCAACTCGTATACATGTGAAAATCAGCAGAAGCCTGCTTCAGGCAGGCCACGCCGGCCTGCCGTGCTGGCACATGCTCAGAATCGCCCCCATTTGTCTTGGCTCAGTATTAAACTCGCCCTGAGCTGCCGCCCTGGAGACAATTCTGTCCAGCGCCTCTTGAGATGTGGGTTCTCATGGACGCTGCCTGGCAGTGATCACGCCTGACAGCAACAGCCAAGTGAGAGGGTGTAGCATGCGGGGCAGCTGGCATCCACTTGCCTTGCCGTTCCTAGCCCAGGCACAACTTTTTCAGGCCCCATCCTGCAGCCACCAGTCCAAAGACGCCGACACCCACCGGCCCAAAACAAGTCGCGATGCCACCTGCTTCAGCCACTGCTAAAGGAAAACAGGCATTCATGCAGACTCCCTCGGCTGCATTGCAGGCAAGGGCAGCTGCCGGGGCAGCAGGGGAGGCAACGATAGTTCCAGCCACAAGCCCCGCAGCAGCGTAGCATGCTGCCCATGCTGTCCCACACCCAGCGTAGCACAGAGAAGCAGAGGCCATCCTGAATTAAAAAAGGAATCAAAGACAATGCTGTTTGAGGTCCGGCTGAAACTCTTGAAGCAGTCAGGTGCCCTACAGCTTTGTCACTGGTATGAGATTGCTGTGACTAGTTCACCATGGCGAGGAAACATTGAGAGCTCTGCATTTTGCAGTACCAGAAAGCATGCCTTTATGCAAACATGGTTCAAGGACATCATTCACGCATAGCAATCCGACGACAGGATCTGAAGGGGAGACAAATCGCGGAGACAAATCGCGGACGTGTGATTTGTCTCCCTGTGTCAGGGCAAGGACTCGTCTCTGGCAAATAATCATGAGGCAAGCGCCCCGGGACTCCTCACACCAGACTGGTGCAGACAATATGGTTCCTGCGATACGACTGCTGCACCGTGGTGGGCATGCAACATGCTCCAGTACAGCTCCTGCACAGGAAAGGTTTGGGGTGACCGGGTCAGCAAACTCAGATCCATATGTCAGCTGCCGGTGCAGGCCTTAACGCTCCACAGTGCTACACGGTTCCGTACTTGCACATCAATCAAGCTTACAGCTGCTACTCAGCAACTGGTACATGAGACACGTGTGTACACTGCTCCGCCGTGTTGATATTTTCTTGTTGTGGTAGGTGAGGACACTAAGCGTTTGCGCTGGTATTCCCTGTGCCAAGTGTGTGTGTGCGGTTCATGACATCATATCGCCAGGCCGAGCTGCTAGTGATGTTTGTTGTATCTCTAGCTACCTTGGCGCTGCTGAGGCGTTGATGTATCTCAGTGTTACACAAATCAATGCAGCAGCCCACCAGCGAGGGCAATAGCAAGCAAGCAAGGAACTGGATCCCAACCAGCAGCAACGTTCACGCAAGAATCCACAAGCTACGATCCACTGCTCAAGTGCACATCCATCTCAGTGTAGCACTGCTCTGCCGTCCCCGCTGTGTGGGTGGGGGCGTTGGGGAGGGTGGTGCTATAGCTAGTCTGACAGTCAGAGTGCATGCGTATTGCAAGTTTGTGTGGCTGGCATGTGAGCATACGAGTATGTTTCAGCAGCAAGCAACGCGCCACACCGGCGGAGCCTTATGTGTCATAAACTGGAGCATCGAATGGATAGGCTAGTAACTGGCTGCTAGTCT
>JALKAD010000045.1:110864-124533 GCA_024500015.1 Ulva compressa | reverse complement strand
CACGAATGTGCCCCAGCAATACAACAGCAACGTTCGCAAACTATCCTGCCGCCAGGAGTCGCAGGTGGCTAGCGCGATGCATCGATTGATTCATTACACTGGCACTCATCCATGCAAAGATGGTAGCTGAGCACATCGCACTTGTGTGGAATTCGCATCATGGCAGACTGCCACAACATTCAACAGTTCACCACAGCGACTTGTTGCTGGACTTGTTCTGTATGCTGCATGCAACCACATGCCGCCTGGGGGCGCACACAACTAGCAATGTCGGTATGCTCCATGTGTGTCCTGTGACACTGTGTACGAGCAGTACTCAGCAGGGTCCGCAATAGGGCCCAAAAATGCATGACTTGGTGCATTACATCATGCCATTCTGCCGTGACTGCCTTTCCATTTTTTCCGAGATCTGCTGGATCGACAGCCGGACATGTTCCTGGCACACAAGCTCCGCGTGCCACCTGCATTGTACACTGGGCCAGGCACTTGCCTTACATGACTTGCGATTCAGCACTTTCGCAGAGACATGGACATGCCAGCATGTGCTGCAGCTGCCATTCTCATTTTCGACACTCGCACGTGCGCATGGCTGACTCAGCCACCCCTCCTGCCTGCAGAAGGCACATCCCAGGACAGCAGCACGCCTGCACAGTCATCACAGCTGACCGCTCACGCAGGGGCTGTCTGTTTTGGCCATACATCTCAGTCCAGCAAGACTCGCCAGTCACTGCCTGCCGAGTTCAGTTCATCGGACGGGCACAGCGTCAGGCATAGCATGCAGTTGCATCGTGGAATACGCAGCTTTCAAACCC
This sequence comes from Ulva compressa, assembly GCA_024500015.1. NCBI lineage: Eukaryota > Viridiplantae > Chlorophyta > Ulvophyceae > Ulvales > Ulvaceae > Ulva > Ulva compressa. The sequence continues at coordinate 123,721 of JALKAD010000045.1, read as the reverse complement.
TGCAATGTGCTCCACCACACTACATGGCCTGGCTGCTGCCATTCACGGATCCAGCAGGACCGGCATGGCCCAAAATTCAAACTCTCAATCGCTCGACATGTCTGTCACGAAACCGGGACTGATTCAAACTGGTTCGGTGCCCATTTCGGCCAGGGGTCCAGCTGTGCGTGAGCAGGCCATGGACCGAGCATCCAACAGGGCCCGACCCGCCTGACAGTCCGGCCCACCCAGCTATACAGCCTGCCCACACACCTCGACATCGCCGTCGTACAGTGCCACAAGTGGTGGTTTCATGTTTTCCCAGACCCACAGCGCAACATGTGCTTTGCACGCTGTGCAGCCCCTGAATCAAGCGCGCATCGGACAGTAACCACTGCCTGCACCACGCGAGCTGCACAAAAGCATGCGCGTCACACCATGTATCTCGTGATACGTATGGGCACAGCTGATGCAGCCCAGTATGCTGCAGCATAGGGTGAAGTCCCACCCCCGTGCCAGCTACGCACGCTGCCGCATCACTCCGTCCTCAGCAGCCGGCGGCACACAAGCCGCAGCGACTCGAGCAGGTACGCCACCGCGGCCACCGTGCCGGCGCCGTCCACCTCCTGCTGCCAGATGCGCTGCTCCCACGCGTCCCACCACGGCCGGTTCCGGCGCCGTGCGCGGTACGTCTCGGCCGTGTGGTCTGTGCCTGCCGTCAGCACCGCGAGGTCCTCCTCTGACGGCAGCTCGTGCCGGTCGCGCAGCGCGGCAGCGCAGCGCTCCATCGTCACCTCTATGCGGCTGAGATCTGACTCGTCTTCCTGCAACCGTCAGCCCTCTCAGCGCCTGGCTTCTGGGGTTGAGACCAGGTGCATGTTGTGGAAATGCTGTGCTGTGTTCAATGTTGCTGTGTTGAATGGACCCGCATCAGGTCCAGCTGTACATGCACCAATCGTCACATGCGGGCTCGCGCGTCGGATGGTTGTGTTGGGAGAGCCGGTGATGGTGGCCGGCAGAGCTGAGACAGCGCATAAACACGGGCCTGCCTTTCGCCGTGCATGCAACTGCCATGTGTCAGCAGAAGCTTCTAGAAGGGCCACACAGCGTAGCGCCGCCACAGCGCAAGTGACTGTAAGCGCCTACACCACCGCCGCCGCGCGTGGCACACGCGCACCTGCTCCGAGTCATCTTCCTCCACCTCCTCCTCCTCTTCCGCCTCCTCCTCCGCGTCTCTCATCTCCACATCGCCGACACCGTCTCCACCCCCCTCACCCTCCTCCTCCTCGTCACTGCTGCTCTCCAACTGCTTGTGCGACTGCTGGCTACACACCTCCCGCAGCACAACGTCCAGGTCCCGCAGCGCCACCTTCAACACGACCAGCCGCCTGACCTCACCAGGCGCAATCCGCATCGCAAGACACGCAGTGGCGACGTCCGCGCCCACCCGCTCGAGCGTCCGCGCTGCTGGCCGGCTCATAGCCTCCTTGTGCTCCCTCAGCACCTGCAGACGCGGATTGTGAGTCACAACTGTAATTCAAGGCACGCCCACCTCACATCTCAATGTGCCTGCTGCATCGCCAAAGCAGAGCACGTGTAGCATGCTTGGTGTACAGCATATATCGGATGGCTTGCCGTGGCTGGGAGGCCAGTGACCACCCTGGCGAATGGTGATGCAGGAGCCGAGCGGAACCTGGACAGTGACAATACAGGCTGCGGATCTGTGACGTGCACCCACACAGGTGCAAGCGCGCCCCACGGCCACCACTGCCAGCAGAGTCTACCCCAGCTCGCATCTGTAGCTACGCCTTCATCTGTTCACCCGTGCATGCATTATCGGCTTGCCACCTGCGCACTGCAGTGCACTGCCGCACAGCAGGTCGGCTGAGCAGCAGTCATGCCGCACCTCCACAGCTGCTCGCACGCCACTGTCAATCGAATCCAGAGCCGCGAGTTCCATCTCATACGGCGGCACAGGAGCCAGCGCCGGCCTGTCGCGGCTCTTGTTCGCCAACCGCTCGACCTGTGCTGCTGCATCGTCACGCGCCTGCCGCCTCGGCAGCACGCGCACGCCCTCCTGTGCTACCACCTCCTGCACCGGCCGCAACTTCACACAACCACCCCTCCCACTCGTCCACGTCCCCCACAGCAGCCACACACTGCAAACTTAAGTTCATCAGACATTTCTGCCGTGACTTCCAAGTGCGCCAGAGCGCCCACACACGCATCGGCCCTATGCCGCATTGCACAGCACACACAGCGCGTCGCATGCCAGAGAGCACACTCCGAACAGCAGCCTGGCTCATGCATGGTGCATGCATGCTGCAGCGCAGACAAGGTGCTGCAGCACATGTGGCAGTGGGGGCAGCACCTGCCGTTCAGCCTTGCCAGCAGCCGCGGCCTCACGGGGCAGCGTGGGCAGCACGGCCTGCAGCGCAGCGTTCAGCCCGTGCTCGCGCACGCCGCGTGTGTCCAGGCCGGCGCAGTACGCCTCGACCGCCTCCCGCGTGTCTAGGACGGCGAGCGCACCGCCGTCATCTGCGGCGACCACGACGCTCTTCTCGCCTGCGGCGCGGTGCCACACCGGCAGCCACCGGCGGTCGGCGCCGATGACGGCGCCCCTGCGGCAGCATGCATCACGTCACGTTTGCATGCATCACGTCACGTTTGCAGCATAGTGCATACACGTGCAAGAGGGGTGCACATGTAGAGATGAGTTGGTCATATGCGTGTCGTAGTGTTGCACGGAGAGCGCCGTAGGAGCTCAACAGCGAGGGCAACAACAGGCAAGCAAGCAACCGCATCCCAGCAGTCGGCAGCAAGCAGCAACATGCAAAAGTCCATCAACCAACGCACTGCAACATGTCGCAGTTACAGCAGCAGCAGTGGCAGAGGAACGCGCACCGGGTGTTGTATCGGCGAGTGGAGACCTCCAGTCGGTTCTCTTGGCGGGCCAGGGTATCCTCACAAGACGCCTTGGCCTTCTTCACACGGGCCGCCATGGCCTTCTCTGCAGACTCGATCTGCCTTCGCCGTGCGGGCGGTATGTCTGCGGCAGCCGTCGCACCCTTTGCGCTCTTGCCCTTATTCTCCCCTTCTGCGGGCTTTGCATCATCGGGGGCGGACGAGGCCGCCAGCTCCTCGCGGTGGCGCCTCTTCATCTCACGCTCCTCCTCCTGGAGCTCACGCAGCCTGCGCCGCTCCTCCTGGCACACTGTGCGCACATCCTTGGCCGTCTGCACTCACACCACCTCCCCATGAGTCTTCGATTCATTAATACAAGCATGCTTGTGGGCCGTGTAGCACTGCAGTCCTCACCCTAGCCTCCGCACAACGAACACTTAACGCATGTGACACATGCACAGTCTGCCTCCGCACCCATCCACACAACACATGGCAGTCGTGGCAAGCAGACTCCGCCCGGTCGCTGGCTTATGGGTTGACGCCTTTGATATGCTGATCACCAGATCGACCCATACCATCTCTTGTGCTCACATGACACACGAGTGCACAACGAGCTGATCGGTTCACAGCCGCAACCGGCACACACAAACCGTCCAGAACCACGACCCCACCCACAGCTCACACTACCGCAGCTTGCTGCCACCGTTCCTCATGCCAGAGTGGCTGGCACACATCCAGCACAGCGCAATCCCTGCGTCTCTTGCAAGCAGCACTTGAAAGACATGTGTTGCAAGCGGTGCAGATGTAATTCCGTCCCGGCCCTGTGCCTCCTGACGAACAACTGGCATGGATGGAACATGCTGCATCCAGCGCCATGCATGAGGACCAGCAGGGTCTTGCAGCACGCTGCAAGACCACATGCTGCAGCACCGCACCTGGTCAGCCCGGTCGACGCGCTCTGCCAGCTCTTCACGAAGCACATCCGTGTCCAGCGCCTCGTCACACACCACAGACAGCAGCGCGAGCTTCTGCGGCAGCGGCAGGCCGTCAAAGCCGAGCACAGACATTGCAAACGCGGCCTGGGTGGCTTCGAGCGGCGCGAGGGGCGCCTCAAGGTCCGCGACGCGGGTCAGCACGTACCGCCGCAGCACCTCGGGCCAAGTGCCAGGGCTGAGTGCTGCATTCCAGCGCTTGTCCTGCCGGGACGGGGCGGATTTGTCCATCAGGTCTTTGACGATCGCCTGTGAGCACACACATGGTGACACATACGCGGTGGCACTGCCACGCGGGTCGCCGCACTATCTCAGTTGATGTGAGTAGGACAGCATGGGAGACAATGGATGCACTGCACCGCACTTGTCAAAGTCTGTCTGGAGGACAACGAACAAGGCAAACCGGTGTTCCCGGTCCCGTAAGCATGGCAAGTAGCCAAGGCCATGAACTGCACTCGATGAGGGCTGCGTGGGACAAGGGCTATTGCAACTGCCGAGTGCTCTATTCAACATTCACGTAAGGCCTCACCGCAGTGATCTGGTGCATTGCCTGCCGCAGCAGCCCCGTGCCCCGCGCCTCCGGGTCGCCAGAGAGGGCGGCCCGCAGATCGGCGAGCGTGAGCCGCGGCAGATCCAGAGGCTTCTGGAAGGTCTGCAGGAAGTCTGCGATGTAGAGCGTCATCAGTTCAGCCTCCGACTCGTCTGCAGGCAGCGGCTCGACTGGCAGTGGCACAGCAGCCACGGCTGCACCCTCTGTCCTCTTAAGCTCCTGCAAGGCCAATGAGCATGTTCACTTCCGGTCTCAGGCGCCCCCTTGATGGCAGGCTTGAGGAGGCCTGGTGTGTCTGTGGTGTTGCCCAGGAGGTACATAATGGCGAACACGGCAGACTTCCCATCACAGGCAACACCTGCGACATGAACAATGTACAGCATAGGCTGCTGTCCACCGCGGTCGTCCCGGCAGATGGCAAACACAGCGCATGTGGCCATACTGCAGGCGTGCAAGACAGTGCCCACAGTCCACCGCCAAGAGCTACACAGTTGCAAGGGGCAACCACATACTCGCCCCGCACATCCTTCGCGTGCATTACATGCATTTCAAGTGATGTGTGTCGCTTGCATGCAGCAGCGACATCATCACGTATTCCCAGGCACGATCGGGCTTTGCGAAGCATCCACAGCAATCAGAGCACAGCGAGGCGGACAAGCACGGCCGGTCAGAGCAGTGATCCCATATTTGAGCTTGAAACGCGAGCGCGGTAACGAAAGTGACTCAGTTTCGTCGGCCATGTGGTGGCGGTGGGCGGCCGGGAGCATGCTGGCTGCACACCGCAAGGAGCTCCTGGTCTTCCATCGGGTACTGCTTGGCTGCCTGCGCTTCAAGCCGGCGGAGCTCTGCGAGCGCATCGCGGGTCGCGCCCTTGGCCTCCAGCGCCCCGGCACGCTCCGCCTTGCGCTGCTGCCCGCGCGCGGCCTTTGCGAGGATTCGCTGCGCGAGGACGCCGGCCCGCTCTGCCGCCTTCTGCGCCGCCTTCTTTGCCGAGGCCTCCAGCCGGACCACGTCACTGACTGGCGCCACTGCGGACAAAGCACATGGCTGATGCAAGCAAAGGGGGCTCTGTATTGTTAACACGGGTGTATTGTGTATTGTTAGCACGGGCGACGCAACACAGTGCGGTGGAAGCACAGGTGGAATCACAACTGCACAAGTGCATGGCTGATTCATGTATGCCTGGGTCAGTGCTTTCCGGCCGTATACGCGACGCGGTGTTGTGGACGGTACCCACACCGGAACAGACGGTCATGTGTGCGGTGGAGACACTCTGACAACAACCCTCCCATGGCCAGCAGCTTGACCGCAGCCAGTGACCTGGTCATGGGTGTTGTGGTGGCTGTCCGAATACAGCACCAGACGCAGCGATGTGGGACGTGGTAAAGTAACATGCAGGCATTCGACTGTTGCAGTTGCATGTGCGGTATGCATACCCTTCCGGAACTCAAGCAGACCACCACTCTGAAGCGCAGTCAGCTGCTGCTGAGCCATTTTGAGTGCGACCTCCTGCTTGGTGAGCGCCTTCCTGGCCACACTCACTTCGCGCACACTGCCGTCCTGTGCCTTCTTCTTTGCTGCGGCCGCCCGTTTCTGTTCCTGCAGCGCATGCAGATTTCTGACATGCCCCCAGGCATCAATGGATGTTATGACATGCATCGGTACGAAGCTAGAAACTTGAATACTGTGAGGATCGGCGCCCATTCTCACTGACATACATTTGTACAGCCACAAGCAGATGGTGTGACGCAGTTCCCACTGCACACCAGCTGTGGAAGAAGATGGAGAACTCAATCGCGAATTCTGCAGTGCTATCGCACATTTGTGTCAGTGAGCAGCATCATGCGATGCACAAGTACACAGCCCCAACAGTGTCCTGTCGGTAATGCAGACTGGGCATACAGACAGCCCACACATGGCAGGCAGGTCTGATGCGTGTGCAGGTACACTGAATGGTTAAATGCAAGATACCCGTGATGAGTTCCTGAGTAGATGTTATACTAAAGCTTTATGTTCTGCAAGCAGCGGTGCTTGCTAGCCAACAGAGACTGCATGAGCAGGTGCCCTGGCTAGCAAGGCATACAGGGCACAGCGGGTGGAACCTCACATGCTGTACAATGGCGCGCAGTTTCTTTGCCCGCTGCCTCTTGAACTCCATGAGGGCCTTGCGGTCTTTCGCCTCCCCTGTGTATTCTTTCAACTCTGGCGGCACCGCATCCAGGATCTCTTGCGGCAGGCTGGTACATTTGTCGATGAACCCAACATCGATGGCCGTGGGGCTTAGAGTCATGAACTCATTGCTCATCACTGCCGCACTCACGCCTTTCGGGACAGCTGGTGGGGCAGGTGGTGGGTTTGCTGCAAGCTCCTCTACACGTGCCCTGGCCGACTCTACGGCTGTCTTGAGCCGCACAATCCTGCCAGTCACCTGAGCGATTGCCGCCTCGAGCACAGCATCTGGATCCAGTACTGGGCTTGAACAGCCTGCTTCATTGCTGCCTTGACCGTTGGCGGCAGCAGACTTTGACTTGCTTGGAGACGCCTTGGGTGTGGCCTTTGGAGTGCCAGCCCTCTGCGCAGAATGCGGTGCAGAAGCCTTGGCGGATTTGGCTTTGGCAGGTGATTGGCTGGCAGCACTGGGGGTGCTAGTGCCGGACGGGGGCTTGGACCGTGTGGCTTTACTGGGCGAGACAGACTTGGCCTGCAGGTGCGGAAGTGCAGGCATGTGTGAAGGCCTGTGACACAAATCTGATTCGTTGACGTGTGATCAACGCACGCAAGCAAGTGGCATCGAAAAGATGCCACACAGTGGAGCTTGAACAGTGCGGAATCTGCCCACCACATGCATCAACAATGATCTCAACATGCAAAATTAGCCAGGTGGCACGCAGCATTGCATATCTCGTTCCACTTGCTGAGGCGCACCTGAGAGCCTGTCAGCTGCTGTAGATCACGTTTGATGCCCTTCTTCTGCGGCGATTGAGACGCCTTCCCGTTCTTTGGAGCAGCCATAGCTAGGCGATATCGATTTTTACCCACCTGCGCGCAAATAGCACAACACATTGCTGAAGTGCGCATGTGCACCCACATGTCCATGCCAGCTTCCCAGCAATTGTTAACTCACTAGCCTAAATTGCCGACGTGTCAAAACAGTTCAGCATAGAACATGCGGACCTTCTCGAAGCTTGGATCGGTTTTGAGCAGAGCTTTGAGGGCTTGGCCTCCATTGGGCGAATTCTCGTCTACAAGGATGTGGTCACCGTCGCCCCGGATCGCCTTCTTCAGCATCTCGAGTGTAGCGCCATCGTCGGCGAAGTTCGACAAGAATTTTACACAAGTCTCACGCAGCGCATTGTTTTCATTGCCGTTTTTCTGGCGCTTCTGTGGAGACTTTGAGGACATCTGCGTGTTCGATACTGAACGGTGCTGGATATCTGCATGCCGAATCCAGCTTTTGTTAACGCCGTACTTAGAGGCAGTAGGTGCAAAGACATCGGCAGCTTTGCGGCAGGAGCCGCAGCAAGTGTGCCAGATCTTGCATAGCTTATAGACGCAAACAAACAAGCTTGGCGAAAGCAAATCGCTGCGCGAAAGCTTTCAGAACGGCAATTACATGAGTGTCATTGTTGTCGTCTTCTATCCAATGTCCTTGGGTTGTGCATAGCCAGAAGAGGACCGCACTGTCCCTCTGCGTGCGCGGTTGCAAGCGCCTGTCCTCCGCTAGTACACACGCCTCATCGGTGCTCTTCAGCATGCCAGGAGAAGGTCACCGTAGGTCATGAACTTAAACGCACGATGTGTTTCCAATATACTCTGCACGGCTTAAAACACCACTGAGCTGCCTATAAACTGGTGCCAATTAAATGTAAAAACGTTGGAAGCAGTGTTGAACATGGCGCGAGACTACTTGAAGCATATCCCGGGCGTCCTGGGCACCTCGTTTTTGAATTGGGCCCAGATGGCCGTTGAGCCGGACTGAGCTCAGCTGAGTTCAAGTGCTCGCTTGCATGCATGACCAGGCCAGCCGTGAACCGCTCGAGCGCCCCGTGAGACGCTTGCACGGACGCGCGGCCTGTGCAAAGCATCTCAGTGTGCATATGTAGCTCTTGGACTGATAACTTTTGTGATTGCAATTCTGTGTTCAGCTAGTCCACATCTGGTACACTTGCAGGCGGAGCTGGGCCCCAGTCAGATTTATCGCTAGATCAACCATTCAAAAACATTCCATGCGCACCGATCCGACATCTTTATCTATCGGTGTATGAAGGCGGCGGTCTGAGTCGCGGTCGTCGGAACGATGCCTGTCCCAGACCACACTCCCCATCTGGCACAGCATCCGATCCATCGTCAGCATCCAGACCCGCCCCCACATGCAGCTTTGGTGATATACCTGATTTTGGTGTGCCTCTGTCGTGCGCCATCCCATCCAATAGTACGATGATGTGTGGTGTGATCAGTCCTACAGGCAGTCGTCGTCTTTGGCGAAGTGCAATGATCACAACATCCCTTCTTGACCCATTCCGTTGACTCTGTAGTTTACTCTGATCGGAGCGCAGCTTGCCCTCGTGTGGTGGAAGCATGCACATCAGCGATCATATGACTTGGTGCGATCCCACATGCCCCTGCATGAGACAGGCTGTGACACTCTGATGCAGCCGAAAGGCGACAGCAAGCATGCATCAACGGTCGTGAATTCGCAGGTTTCTCTGATTGGACTCTGGTTGATCCCTGGTTTTATTTCATTCCACTTCCATGCGTGGCCTTTCCTGATGGTGTGCAGCCTGACTTCTCGCCCAGACATTTGGCCCCTCCCCCAACCCGTACACATAAAATCTGATGCCACAAGCATCAGTCCTGCTCTGTTGATGTACACCATCGCAAAAGTTTGAGTTCAGCCTGGCAGCATAGAATGCTGCAAATGCCTGCCACGTGCAAGGACCAATCAATGCTGCACAGTGCAGACATTCGCTCACTGAGAGGCGGATCTCGCCCTCTGAATAGCAATGCGCTGCCGTGTTCACGTTCTGCTGCCCATGCGCATGTAAGTATCCACAGCTGTCTTCAGCCGCTCAAAACTGTGCAGGTCTGGACGCTCTTCTCAATAATCACCTTGTACATGTTCTACCTGTGCATGCGAAGCAATAAGCTGGACCCGAGCACCCCTCGCCTGGTGTTCAGCTGGTTTCTGTATAGTCACAATATTAGCATCGCTATTGGCGCTGCGGGGTATGCCCTGTTCCTCCTGGAGCTGTTGGGGGCATCACCTCTTGTGCGGGCCATGTTTGGCAAGGACACCTCATTCATTCTCCTCTTCTATGGCCTCTACTTCGGCGTGCTAGGCCGAGACACAGCCGAGGTGGCGTCCACTGGACTGGTGTGCCCCCTTGACCACCTCCATGAAGAACCACAGCTGCAGGCATACCAGCGTCAGGCCCGTGGCATTGCATGGTCTGCACAGCAGCCACACACACGGCTGGCAGCCCAATTTCGCCTGCACAGTGGCTCCTGCGTTCTGTGCTAGTCCGCTTGTCGGCCATGACAGTGTCATTCACACCATGAAGCCCGTATTTCGGTGTATTGTTCGATCCTTGTCCATCAATGACCGCTTTGCCAGACCGCATCTGCATTTGTGGTTGCCGTGCTCCGTGTGGTGCTACTTGTGTTACACAGAGATCGATGCAGGAGCCCAACAGCTCCATGCTGTGCTACTTGTGCAATGCGGTAGCATGACCTGTGTCCAGCTCCACAGCTTTGACTGTTATTGCTGCTTGCAGCAGGTTGCAACAGGAGCAATTTGATTCTTCGATTTGATCGCGCTTATACAGCTGTTGATTTATGCCTGCAGTAGCTTGCTCGTGTTGGGGTCGACTCTTTGTTCACACAAAAAGGCGCTGCATAGTATGGCCGTGGAGGCCCGTATGCATCCTCCTGTTTGCTTCCTCCCATCAGAAGCATGCTCAAGGACCAGTACCTGGACTTGCCCATGCATGCAGGCTGCAACGATGTCGTTCGGCCGGAAACTCTCAGTCAATCCCCACATCTGCGCACTGTGCAACAAACCTCTACAAGACGACTCCCACCTCGGTGGCGAGAAGCCGCCCGAGCCGACCATCCAGCTGCCGTGCAAGCACCTCTTCCACGAGCTCTGCATCAAGGGCTGGACGATGGTCGGCAAGAAGGACACGTGCCCAACGTGCATGGAGAAGACGGACCTCAAGGCGCTGTATGCAGACCGGCCATGGGAGACGCGGAACCTGCAGTGGAACGGGATGTTGGACTTTGTGCGGTACATGGTGGTCTGGGTGCCCGTCATCGTGACCACCCTGCAGGTGTTCTTGCACTTGTTGCATTTAGACCTGCCAGAGGAAGGTGTGGGGGGAGACGTGCCAGCCGTGCCTGGCATACCTGGTGGGATGGCCAATGTGACAATCAATGCCACAACCCCACCGGATTTGCCGCCGACAGCGTAGTCAGAAGTGTGTAGAACTAGTGTGGTGCGAGTGTAATTCCAGTTGATGTCATGTCACCATCTGCATCGGCGGGGCTTCATTCATGGTGCAATCTGTTACGATGTTTTCGATACTGGTATGTGCACCCATGCATGCATCTTCACGATCTGGGGGGCATGCCCGGGCATGACATGTCATCCCGTTCTTATCAAATACGTTGTTTCACTGCGAGTCGCTCTGCTGAAGCAATCCACACTCAGTAGGAGGGGCTCAGGCATGCAACTTGACAAGGGTGTACACCATGGTGTTTGGTGGGCAAGTCGTCTTTTCGCGTGTGCAGGCAAGATCAATTCACGTGGGAAATATCAAATCGACCATGGGACGTGTTTCATGCTGCACACAGGCAGCGGTGTAACACACAGGCAGCGGCTCAGGTGCATGCGCCATGGGCATGTTGCAAATTTCGATGTCAGGCACCATGTCAGAATCATTCTGTTGTAATCAAAACTCAAGAGAGCCAACATTCTACAGGTGTATCCACCCACACCACACATGTGGGTTAACAAGCTGTCCCTGTACATCTGAATGCCACCACAGGTACCCGAGCCCTGAATATGAGCCGGCTGAATCGCCACAGGCACTCTCACACCCCTCAAACAGCAGGTCCACCCACCATTGGCACCCCCTCCCTCATTTTCCCATCTACGTACTGAGAGCATTTCGATCACAGGGCTCAGCTGCTTGGGCCACTCGCGCAGAAAGCATTTAGCAGCGGCTCTGTGAGGGCCCAACAACCCGGAAAAATATGCAGCAAGCAGACAATGCGGCTGACATCTCCGAAGCAGAGGGACAGGGTGGTGTGCTGTTCACCCAGGTTCCCTACCAGACCAGCGCTCACTGCTTGTCTGCCTCGCCCTCCTTCAACGCCGTGTTGAACACCCAGGCCCCCATCGCGCCCGGCTTCTTCTCCACGGCCACGCAGTGCGTGGACACCCGCCACAGCGCCTCGTGAACCGGCGTCGGATCATAGAGATACAGGTCCGGGAACGCCTTCTTGACGGCCTCTGTCGCCTCCCATGCATTGTAGTGCGGGATCTCGTGGTTGATGTGGTGCACAACGTGTGTCGATCCGATACCGTGGTGCAGGAAGTTGAGCACGGGACCGTACGGGCGGTCGATCGTCATGAACGTGCCCTTGGACCAGGTCCAGCTACTCTTGTCGAAGTGGGGGACGTCCACGTCGGTGTGCTGCAGCCAGGTGTAAAGCACCAGCCACATGTTGGTGAACGATAGGGGCAGGAAGTACAGCAGGGCTGGCGCCTGCCAGCCGGCAATGGCGCCCCAGGCGCCGAGCGCGCCGATCATCGCCGCGATGCCGTAGTCGGACAGGTACACCTGCACAGTGCTGTGGTGTCACATTGTGAAGGACATGCTGTGGTGTCACGTGGTGAATGCATTGCTTTGCAGACGAATGGCGGCGAAGGTGCAGCGGGTCACTGGGGGAGCACCTGCCGTGCAAATCGACACGAGTCCCAGATGCAGGGAGGTGGCAAGGAGCAGGGGTGTGTGCTGGAGTGATGCTGCGGTGCTGGTTGAGATGATGTTTGAATGGGAGCATGGATGCGAGAGGTGCTGCGGAGATGCACTAAACTGCATGTTGGACTTGTGTGCGATCCTGGCATCGCTTTGTGTCAGTCGGGGTGTTGAATCTGTTTGACTCACGGGCCAAGTACATGTGTGCGGTTGCATACGACGAAAACATAATGTCAGCCAACTGTGTAGCGCCTTCTAGAGATTTGGCTGCTGCAACACGATATCGGGATGAGGGTAGGATCGTAGTACCAGCAGAGCGGAGCTGCAAGCATACCTTCTCTGCGAACCTGCCTGGGAACAGGGCGTTCCTGCCGGTGGCACCCTTTGTGGGAAGGAAATGGTTTGTTTTCCCTCGGATTGGTCCGCCTGTGGACCCGGCGAGGAGGTATG
>JALKAD010000045.1:98866-110809 GCA_024500015.1 Ulva compressa | reverse complement strand
GCAGGCCAGCCAAACACAAGGTGAGACCACAGCCGGTTAAAACCAAACTTGATACGGCCTGCTGAGCCTTCAGCGAAGTATCGCTGGCGCTTGGCCAGCTTGGCAGCTCCGATGGTGTAGAGCTCCGGGTCATCAGTGACCGCGTAGGGAACGTGGGTCTCACCCTCGGACAGATGATTCGTGCGGGCATGGTGCACGGCATGAGACCGCTGCCAAGAGTAGTAGGGGACTAGCAGCAGAGTGTGGAAGATGTAGCCGACGGTGTTTTGGAGTTTGACGTTGTCAGAGAAGGCACGATGGCCGCACTCGTGAGCAACAACCCACATGCCAGTCGCGGCAGTTCCTGCAGGCCGACTACCACATGATATATTGTTTTTTATGTTGCACATTCTGGTGAGGCTTTCAAAGCGCGCATTAGCAAGTAGATGGCGATGTCGAAGGCAACGAAGCATGCCAGTCAGCATGCGAACGCGTCGGTGGGGATCCCGCAGCTGACATGCAACGTGAAAGATCGATCCACACCCGTCACGGCCCCGTAGAGCAGCCATACTGGGGCCCATGCCAATGTCGTAGGGATGTATGTGCCCGCTGCAACGCAGAGAGCGGTGATGGCGAGCGATGATGCAGCATACAGCATCGACTTGGTCGTGTCGCGCTTGAGGAGGTGATCTGGGATGGCATCGAAGACCTCCTGCTTTGTGGGCCAGTCTTTGCGACCTTGCAAGGCCTTTCCTTGCAGGCCGGACATCATGACTTCGTCACCGTACACAACATCCGGCTCGGATGCGGATGTAGGGGAGGACACATCCACAGCTGCAGCCTTAGCTACCACTGAGCGAGATCCTGTGTACCTTCCAAGCGTGGTTAGTAGTCGGCGTAGCAGTGACCAGGTCAGACCTTGACGCTGCAGCGCTGTACGTCTACAATGTGTGCGCGATCGAATATCAATATGGCCTGCTGCGCATGACCAATCGCATAGATAACGAAGTGAAGCAAAGGTAACAATTTTGGCAGCATCCGACGCGCAGTCCGTGTCTGTGCTACCCATGCAGACGCGGAGAGGTTGTCGAGTACCGCCGTGCACATCGATCACGGGATGCCTTTACCACCGCGAAACGACTGCCAGAAGGTAGAAAATTAGCAGATAAACATGTAGTTTGGTGGATGAAGCATTGTTCAATCAAAAGAGCTGTGGCGGATTGCCAATTTGGTGCGCACCGCAACCGTGGGCCAGGCCGCGCACACGAACGCCAGATGCGCATGTGCGTGTGGAGAGCATGATCTAAGTGAGAAAGATGTCGGGGTTGGTGAGCGTGTGTACGAAGCACACGGAAGGATGGTTTGCAGTCAAGGTGGAAAATTGGCTCCGCAACGAGCGCACTATCACACAGGCTGGTGGAGGCAAGGTGCAGGTGTAGCAATTTAATAGAGACGGCCGGGATGCGGGGAAACCTCGCTAATGTTGGCTGAGTCGCGCGCCCGATGTTGCTGGGGCTGAGGTGTCTACAGCTCGTCCACAATCCACAACACTGTGCGGAATTTTCGGGGACAACTCATCTCGAATCCCCCCAAAATTGCATAGACATGTAGTTCCCTTGTAGACACAATCGACGTGCATGAATCGTGCGCAGCCTCCAGAATCTTTGGCACAGCTGGTGCGTAATCGCGCGGGCGATAGTTCACGTGAACATATAAATGCGGTGGGAATTCCCGAACAGGAGTATATGTTGAGCTACTGAACCAGCGCCTGCGGGATCGACGGAGGTGAGGACACACGGCGGGGTAGGCGGCAAACCCCGGCATCGCCGACTTGATTCATTCCAGATGACCGCCGTATTCCCACAGCAAGTTACTGCGTCGGTTTACTTAGGGGACATTCAGGCTGTGCAAGAAGCCGGTCTGGCGCCAAAACGGTTTACACACGTCGTGGTGCGTGGCGCCGCATGGCTCGCGAGTCTATGCAGGACGCGACATGTGTTTCGCTATGTGACACTAAAGCTTCCTCTACAGGTGACCTATCCTGCAGAGCGTGGTTGACTTCGATGTAGAAGTCCCCGACGGCGTCGATCACCATGTGATCACAGTTCTTGACCAGGATGATGCGAACCTGTTGGACTGCCTCGACGACGCCATCGAATTCATCGAGGAAGCCTGTGATGATGATGGCAAGGTCCTGGTGCACTGTGTGTCCGGGGTGTCCCGCAGCGCCTCGGTCGTTGTCGCGTTCATGTGCTACAGCATGGGGCTGTCGGTCAATGAAGCTCTAGACGTCCTCAAACTGAGCTGCCCACAAGTGAGCCCAAATGAAGGCTTCATCCGCCAGCTGTCGCTGTATGTGGACATGGGGTACGGCCATACCTGGAATGGTTGTGCTACTATCTGGGGGTTGTGCTGCTGGTCTGGCCAAGATTGGCCTCACCTGCACACACCCAACGCTGCCATAAGCTATCCCGACATCACATGTGCTGCAGATGTGAAGTTTACGAAGACAATGAAGCTTACAAGCGCTTCAAACTCGTACAGCGTGCGACAGCGTGGGAGGAGACAGGACAGTATGTGGACAGTGACACACTCGCACAGCCAGAGGAGCAGTCAGATTCGTCAGCCACTGCACAGGCACGCTGCTTCCTCTGCCACTCACTCCAAGCGATGCTGGTCGTTTTCCTTCTGTCGTGGCAGCCAGATGGTGTTCTCAAGGCGATGGAGCACACAGAAACAAGCGTCTGACTACCTGACTCGCACTCTCACTGTATACGGCCGTATCATCTGTATGCAACCCGCATGCACCGATCAGCAACCCAGTCTGCCATCACGCCATGCTGATCTGCTGCCATGCATGCTGCAGGGCTCGAAGTTCCGCTGCCGGAAGTGCCGCTCGCTGATTGCCACCAGCCGCAACATCATCACCGTCCCGGACGATGCCGGGGGTGCCGCTTCCTTCTCCTTCCGCCGCAAGTCTCATGCCGTGGCGGAGGCAGCGCCGACGGCCGAGTCTGGCTCGATCTTCGTGGAGCCGATGCGCTGGATGGTCGGCATTCATGCACCGGCAGGCAAACTCTACTGCCCCAGGCACGCCCTCACCATCCAACCCATTGCATTGCCATGAATCGTACCTGTGTGTTCTACCACCTTGTGGAGCATACCTCTCTAAGGCCTGTACCAACGGGACGACAGACCGCAGCCATTCTGTCGAGGCGCGTCGTGCCACGTCGGTGGCTCGGCAGCGACAGATCAATTGGGGTCTGTCGAGCTACCAACGCGCTGTTTTACAGCCCGACAGTCGCGAGCGCGCAGAATGGGCCGATTCCGCCTGTGTACCTGCTTTTTGGATATCTACTTTGTATATTGTCAATACTCTGTGTGTTCGGATGATTGCAGCCTTTGTTGCGGCTGTTCAACGGAAGTTCTCTGTCTCCTGAAGTTTGCGCTAGCCGCAGCACTGTCAACACACGCATTCAAACACGGCAGATAAATATATGACGAAGTCTGATGAATGTTGTTGTGATTTTCTCGTCGACGGTGACTACAGTGGCGAGCTGTCAGCTTGTGTTTTGGCAGTCAGAAACTTGACTCGCATGCAACCCCAAGCACACGCCCAGAGTATCGTTGATCCCCACGTTTAGTTTGGATCATAACTTCTAGCAAATGTTGATCCTGCCAGTCCACCTAATCCCTCCTGTCTGGCCAGACTCAAGTGCGGCTTTCCACATGACCAAGGAACAGACTCAAAAAAAGGAACAGAGGATCGAACACCGCCTGATATATATCCATGATAAGTGTAGATGATATTGCAATGCTCGTTTGCCTCATTCGCGGGTGCTACAGGCCGATCGACAGAATGCGTCTCATCTGTGTGCGACAGAATAGGCACGGCAGATATTCTGCGTTCTGTCGTCCCACAGACCGCCGCTGCCTGACGTGGCGTGACGTGGCGTGACGTGGCGTGCCACGCCAGCCGCCACGTCGGTCAAAACGACAGAATGGCTGCGGTCTGTCGTCCCGTTGGTATAGGCCTAACATATCTCAATCCAACCCGCACCGTCGCAAGCAGGCACCCTTGCCATCCCATGCCGCTGTATCCGTGAAAGTGTATCGGCTGTGGTTCTGTCTGTCAGCTTTTGCATGCCAGCGTTGTGCTCTGCAACGATTCGGAGTGCAGCCTCCCTGAAACCGTGTACTCGATTGCATGCGCGATGTGATTATGAAATGACGATCACGGTACAGGCATGAAAGTGACTCACATCAATGTATGTTGGCATGCATGACGACGCCTCTGTGTGCAGCTGCGAGGCCAAGCTTGGACAGTGGTGCTGGCACGGTATGCAAGCGCCGAATGGAGTGTGGGTCACCCCCGCGTTTGCGCTGCGCCGCTCCAAGCTCGATGAACTGAGGCCCGCCACACCTCGCCCGCCCTCCCCTTCCACACTGCCCGCTTCCGCCGCTCATCACGCCAACGCACCCGACCCTGAACCAACTGCACCGCACACCAGTGCCAGCTCGGCTCGATATGTGCAGAATGCACGAGATGTCTCGACTGTACATGGAGCCGGCGCGCGTGCCGCGCGGCGGCCGTGCCGCGCGGCTTGGTTCACGCATGTCGTGTTTGACTGCGACGGCGTGCTCGTGGACTCGGAGCGGGCATCGTGTGAGGCGCTACGGCGGGCCGTGCTGGAGGTGACAGGTGTGCACGCTGCGTGCTGTGACGCCCCCACGCCCCTGTCGCGTGCCGACGCTTGATCTGTGCGCGACGCATCTGCAATTGTCAGCTGCAACTAGCCGGAGTATGGAGCAATCGGCCTGCCCTGCTGTTGCTTCCATGCTGTCTTGCAAGTCAGACCACCCAGTACTTGGAAGTACTGCTACCATGACAATTGGACGAACTATGATCACTATCCCTTGATCAGTTGTTGGCGTGTGTGGTGCCATCGGGAACACATTCACGAGCGGGATGTGCATTGCCTCCGCTGCAGCAGTCTCCGTTGTGCCGCGGCGGGTGTCTCGAGGTCATCGGCGCTCGTTGTGCTCCGCCGCATGAGTGTTGGCTACGGTGCTCACCAGCCAGCCACACCCCTGCCGCTGCAGGCATCGCGCCGCCCGCCTTCCTGCACGCACACCGCACACTGCACGTCACAAGGGTGCTCCTCCGTACTTGCTGCAGCCATTCCTGCTGACGAGACTCTGTATGCACCCGACAGCGCACGGCGTGATTCCCCCTTAAGCAGCTCGTCCATGCTTGCCTGAGGACAAGATTCTGCCGACATCACCTCACACGGTGGAGGCCCTGTCTCCCCCTCTGTCTTGTCATGCATTGCGCATGTACACGTGCACGCTCACCATGCTTCTCAACCAGCAGCACTGCTCACACATCCCAGTTAGTCTTCGCTCGCAAGCAGCTTGTGCATTTGCACCGGTTCGAATGCACACGGAACCGCCCCTGTGACAAACCCGCTGCTTCGTGTTAAATTCCGGACATTTTGTCTAGGCACCGCCACTGCCATGCGGCTGTGTCATTTTGATTGCGATGCCAACACGCCCCCCCCCGCCATTAGCCCGCCGCGCTTCTCACGCTGTGGATGCTGTGTGATGCCTGCTCACCAGGTGAGCGTTCCTCGTGCAGGTGTGGATATTCCCGGCAGCTTCCCGGAAGACTACTACCCCGTTATTGGCATGGATGTGGCCTCATGCATTGAGCACTACAACTGCACGTGTGGCCCCGGCTCGTGGAATGTGGCCGACGTTGCGGAACGGGTTGCGGCCGTCAAGGGCCGCCACTACGAGGCGCTGACTGCTGCTGGTATTGCGGCCATGCCAGGAGTGCATGCGGTCGTCAAGGAGCTCGATTCGTTGGGTATCCGATATGCAATCGGGTCTTCAGGTGCGTGCTCTGCGTGCTGTGCTGTGATGCGCGCTACGTGTGCTATGTTCTGCTTTGTGTGTTCTGCTTTGTGTACCGTTCCCCTGCACCCAAGTCGGCACTGTCACTTGTCGGTGCTGCACCAATCGCCCATGATGTCAGGTACCTGACACTGTGTACACTGTGTATTGTATCATGCCGCACAACGATGATGGCATGCGCTTACAAACCAGGAATTGGTTGTCATACGCTGTTGTGTCGGGACGTTTGCACGAGCAAGCCGCGTGTGTGCATGCAGGATCGCCGGAGAAGATCAGCCACAACCTCACCGCGGCCGGCCTGTGCGACCTCTTTGAGCCGCACCTCATCGTTTCCGCGCAACACGTGGCACGCGGCAAGCCTGCCCCGGACGTCTACATCGAGGCGCTGCGTCGGCTGGGCTGTGTCGACGCGTCGCACGCTCTCGTGATAGAAGACTCGGCGCATGGCCTGAAGGCGGCGCGGGGGGCCGGGGCGTATGCCGTGGGTGTGACAAACACATTGCCGGCTGCAGCGCTTGCGCCGCATGCGGACACTGTCGTCGGCAGCTTGCTGGACGTGGACTTCGGGGGGCTTGCGCCGTAGCTATTGGCCAGCACATGCACGCAAAGTCGCAAAGTCAGTGCTGTGCTGTAGCAATGTAGCATGCATGTGGCCTGGGGTAGCATATGCCAATGCATGCCAGCTGGCACAGCTGAGTGGGCTGTGACAGGGGATGCATCCGGATGTGCTTGTGCCCGTGTGTCAAGCTTGATGGAGGCGGATCTCTTGTTGGCTCTTGCACAGCTGACCGGCTGATGTAAGAGTGAGACCAGTTGTGCTGTGTGAGTGGCTTAAGTTGCTGTGGCAGATGCCAAACCAGAGATCCGATTTGATTTGATTCGGTGTGGTTGCCATCGTGTGTACGTATGTTTACAATCAGCAGTGTAATTCCTATCTCACATCGAACAGAACTGTGATCAGGCACGCGGTCAGTGGCACTGACTCAGTGTTGCTTGTACACTGGAACCGACAAGCTGTCATGATTACCGTGACCCCGCTGGCGAGCTGTGATATGGCGCCGTGGATCGTGGTGGGCGTCGACTTGACAGTGGTTTAGTCGGTCGATTTCACAGGGGTGTTGGAACTGAGCTAATGCGTGCCAGAGTGTACGTGTGTACCTGCTGTCGCGTGCATGTGATCGTTGTGGCTAGGTGTCCGCAGTACTGCGAACACCTATCTCCTGCGCGCTGCAGTCCGCATGATCTCAGCCTCGTAACACGGCCTCGATACGCTCACGACTGCATATGCATGGCAAGGTGAGCTGGCTCAACGCGCGCACGGCTGACTCCGCGGAGCTCCGCACCTGGAACGTTCAAATTTGTTTCGTCCCCGCTTGGGCGTGAATGCGACCCAGGTGCGCCGTGATGCAGCGCCATATCACATGTCCCCGCCGCCAAAATTATAGGTGATAAGTTGGAGCACTTCAAGCGGGCTCTTGTGCAGATTAGAGCCCGCGATGTTGCGTGCCGGAGACGCTGTGACGATGCAGGTGGTTGCCCGTGCAGCTGTCCTGGCGCGGATCACGCCGAACTCGCGCGGTAGTTTCACATACGTACAAACACATACAGGCGTACTGCTTCGAGCTTGCACTGTCGGGACGCCGGCGATGCAGCCGCTGCTCCCGGCAGGCACGTTCTTGCACTCGGCGCAGGCCGACGCTGGCCCAGCTCGCAGGATCCACAACCCGCCTCTGGCACATTGGTGCCTTTGATCATTCTCGCAAATTATGAGTTTGCTGGTAGTCGCAGTGCGCCGTCGTGCGCACGTGGCTGAAGCATTATCAGCAGCTGGCGATCTGCGCAGTCCGAGTCACGCTGCCTGTCGTGAACCTTCGCGCCAGCCAACCAAGTGATCCCGTTAACTGCATCACTGCCATGATGTGAGGGCCTGTTCGAATGTACGGTCTAGGCATATAAGCTGTCACGACGGTTTCCGAGCCTGCAAATTGCCTCCTTGAGGACACCAAGCCCCAATTTCACAATTGTTTAATTGATCCACAGATCGACCCAATCCACCCGCTCCGGACGAATTTTATTTCGGCGTTGGCAAGGTGTGCCTCGTCTCAGAACCGTGCCAAGCCCAAGAATCAGCTCTGCGTATTTCCTTCTGCAACACCGGACTGTGAAGCATCAACCAAATGAATGTCCGTGCACCAAAAGCCCAAGCCTTCATTATCTCTTGCCCATCAGGCCACAGCCTTCATTATCTTTTGCTCATTGGGGCATTTGCTTGCTCAATGAAAGGCTGTATCTGGCTGGGACCCAGGACCTCTGCCAGCAGGACTGTGTACTTGACAAAATGCTTGCCATTCTTGCCTTGGCGTTTGCTGGCCTTCTGGTTTCCTTGCCATGCGGTTTCCCTGCCGTCAAGCGGGCTCTGACAGCTAGTAGATGGATAATTTTAGCTCCCAAACTTGAGCCATGTATTTGCCCAGCTCAGCTGTGCTCATCTATCCAACTTGATACCTAGCCAGGTGCTGCATGCCTGCAGCCACAGCTGGCCCCAAAATGTAGGCAGTAGCCTACAAAGCTGAGTTTTGTTGACCTACATCATAGCTCTCAAGCTCACATATCCAGTGTACACAGCACAGCCTGTTCCAATTAGTTTGCAAGCTTTTTAGCAGATCTACAGGGCTAGCACCCTGACATGAAAACTGACTAATGCAAGCCACAGAGCCGCCGTTCAGGCTGTAGCACTGCCCGTTGCAACGCGTCGACGATGTGCACGCACTCAGCACGAGCCCGACATAATGCATGATGCTCGCTCCGCTTGCTTCCCGGGAATTCCCATAATGTCTCAGTGAGGACCCCTCTGACCACCTTTGGAAGCCGACTGGCGCCAATCTTCCTGTCGCGACCGCGGATAATTTCATTTAGTCTAGGCGTCACACATGTTCCAGCTGGCCAGGACTCGCCGCAGCGCCAGCCGTATGCACATACGAATACGTGCGGTATGTCATCATATCTGCTGAGCTATATCCCAACATGCCCAACATGCACACACCTCAACCCACACTGTTGCTACACGCTGCATTGTTGTTGTTGCATTGCATCAACAGGCGCTGCTGCTGCTGCTGCTGCTCATCCCGAGCAGCATGCTGTAGCATGTCACAATCAGTAATTCAATTTACATCTACATTTACAATCCCACTGCCATGCATGCATTTTCAGACAGCCTATGCTGCATGCTGGACCTGCAACTAATTCGGCCATGCACATGCAGAAGCCCAGAGCTGCAGCCAAACAGCAGAACAGGTGCAAAGCGCCATATTCGCCGAGCCAGCAAGACTTTAGCAAGACAGCAGAGGCAACATGCGTGTGCTCCAGATCTTCACGCTTGCGCTCGCGGCCGCAGCCGCGGTAGCACCGCTGCCAGCGGCCGCTGACACCGACGGCGCCATGTCTTCGGCACGCATGCGCCGCCCTCGGCGACCCCGCCCAATTGTGCGCTAATTATAACCCCCCCCCCCCTCTCCCCCCTCAACTTGCACGCCCTCAATTCATGTGTGTCTGCATCCATTCATATCAGGCCGCACTGCCATGTATGGTGCCATACACGGCACCGGTCCGTTTGTGCAAAACCCTTACCGAATTTATGAGTAATATCACTGTGTTCGCACCACTTTAGCGGCACTGTTGCTTGATCCTGCAAGGCAAAACTTCTGCACGTGCTGCTCCTCCGCTCAGCACAGCAGACAACAGTAGTTCGTGCAGTTTTATAGAAGTGGCTGCTGTCCGATTGGGATTGTCTTGATGCTCGATCGTTTTTGGGTTTTTTTCGTAGAACCTGCAATGGCACAGCATGCAGCCTGCGCCTGAGCTCAGGTACAGTAGATCAGGTCGCAGCATGCCGTAAGTTACGGCCCGTAATGCTCCACCAGCACGAGCACGAGCGCCGCGTGCAGCACCGCCTCTGATGCACAGCATGCATGCAGGACCCGCCCCGCCCGCCCCGCCGCCCCCGCCGCCCCCGCCCTGCGGTGTGCCACTGCTCTCATGAGATTACTCCTGCCTGTGTTGGCTTTGCCGGTACTAGTACTGCATGTGCTGCTCAGAGCCACACGCTGCCACGCTGCGTGCTGCACCTACATCCCACACGTCCTTGGCTGCGTGCATGCAACATCGGGAATCCCTGGTGCCGACGGCAATTTAAACCTAGATTAGCAATCATGCTCAACAGTACTGTGGTATGTTCGAGTGTGTCAGGGGCGGGTGTCTGCAGGACCCTCCGCGTGTGCGCCGCGGCCGTGACCGGCGGCCGCGCCGGGAGCGCTCGGGTGACGGCGACATGGGTGACGCCGGCGTGGCCGGTGTGAGCTCCGTCGGCGGCATCTACGGCGGCGAGATGCCCGCAGTGTACGGTGACAGCATGCCCGACATCGATGATGCCATGGACGAGCGCGTGCCGGATGACATCGATGATGTGATGGACGATGGGGGTGACGTGATGGACGAGGATGGGGACGTTGACGTTTCGGAGGAGGATGGCGGTGCCGAGGATGAGGACGTCCCGATCGATGGGGACGGAGACGCCGTCGATGGGGATGAAGCCATTGTTGATGGAGATGAGGACATTGTTGATGGGGATGAAGACATTGCCGATGGGGATGGAGACATTGCCGATGGGGATGAGGATGTTGTCGATGGGGATGAGGACATCGTCGATGGGGATGAGGACATGGGGGATGGGGATGGTGATGAGGTGATCGTCAAGGATGAGGACATCGATATCAAGGACGGGGACACGGGGGATGCCGATGGGGACGAGGTCGTCGATGGTGATCAGGTGGCCGACGGCGATGAGGGCATTGCCGACGGCGATGATACCATTGTTGATGGTGATGAGGGCATTGTTGATGGCGATGAGGACACTGTTGATGGCGATGAGGGCATTGCCGACGGCGATGGCGACATTGCCGATGGCGATGAGGAAATTGTTGATGGCGATGAGGGCATTGCCGATGGCGATGAGGACATTGTTGATGGTGATGAGGACATCGTTGATGGCGATGAGGACATTGCCGACGGCGATGAGGACATGGGAGACGAGCCGGGGGACGAGGGTGATGAAGTTCCGGCCGGAGATGATGTCGACATTGTCGAGACGGACGAGAAGGAGGGGGCGGATGAAGAGGACGGCGTCAAGACCGACGAGACGGAGGACTCCGACGTGACCGTGGAGGTGGACGGCGGCGACAGCAGCAGCGTCGTGGTTGACGTGGACGGCGACGAAGCCGAGGGCGAGGACGGGGAGGACGGGTCCGTGTCGGGCACGATCCGCGGCACCGTCAACGGCGTGCCCAGTCCGGTTTCTGGCTCTGTGAACGGCACGGTCGATGAGGGCCGGGCGGTCGTGAACGTCTCCGGGTCAGCTTGATGATCGGGGAGGCGTGTACAGGGGTGGGGTCGGGATGTGGGGGGGGAGGGGTAGGAGATGCGTCTGCGCGGCGAAAGCGCTTCTGAACGGCTGCATCGGCGTGGCTCATGCGTGTCCTGGTTTTCGGATGAAGCGTGCTGCATGCATGTGGCGAGTGATACTAGTAGGTGATGCGAGGAGGCTCCTGAGGGGTCAGCGCGGCTTGATGCGGGCTGCTGGCGCTGGCAGCTGGCCGGTGGCAGCGCCGCGATTGCAATGATGGTGTTTTCGGTGGGGTTTTCAGGGAAGCGTGTGGGGTGCTTGCGCGATGGAGGTTGCTGAATAACGTGCCAGACTGCAATAAGAGACGCCGCCTGCGCTTTGGGGCGCGTCTCGGTGGTTGCCTCGCAGGAGGGCGCGTTGTACTTGCGCAGCTGACCATCGGAATAATGTAAGCAGACTGTCACACTGCAGCCAGAAGCATGCATGTTTGACACGCTGCCAAAGCTCGCGAGCGCTCGGCCGGAGCCAGCCGCAGTGACCGCATGCTGCGGCCGGCACTCTCGTGTCGTTCACATACCATGCGAGTCATTGATTACATGCTACGCTACACTGCAAACTGCTCGAAACTGACCTGCTTCAGGCTACCTGAA
>JALKAD010000045.1:69133-98766 GCA_024500015.1 Ulva compressa | reverse complement strand
ACACATATGTGTGTGTCGGATCAGGAGCATGTGTTTACCTGAAGGTCCTTCGTAGCTCAGCTCAGCGATATGAACGGCGGGCCCGCTCTGAGCATGGCATCAATGACCCGAGTGTGACCTGTGAGGCCTCGCGAGGGCACGATCCGCCAAAGTAATGAACAGAGCGCAGTGAGCGGTGACATCAAATATGGCAGTACTAAGCTCCTTGCTCGTCATCTCAGCTGGATGTTTTTACGCTTCGCTCGTTCGTAAAAAGATTGGCCATAGCTCAACGGCGAAAGCACGTCTACTGTGGGCGCTGCCTGCACTCGCGCTGTTTTGCACCGGACCGTTCCTCATATCTGTTGAAGAGGTATTGATTCTTCTCGACCCATGACCATCTTTTCGGCCGTGTGCACTCGTCCAGCTACAGTACCAGGTACAGCGTGTATGCGCAACACTCACGCAGGATTTCTTGTGCAGGGGGCGATCCTCCAGGGCTTAGAGGCATGGTGCATAGGATGGGTTGGTGGCGGCAAGCTGGTCAGCATAGCACTGAAGACAAGCCCGATCGATGTGAACAGCACAATTCTACAGTTTCTGCTCCAGCTGGCTCTGCCCATCTTGCCAGTGGACAGGATCAATCAACCAAACGCACCTGCCCAGACCATCATCTCTATTGCCACCAAGCTCATCATCGCACTAGCTGCTTCACTGCTGTTGTTCGTTCCGCTGACAACAGACATCGCAGCAGAGACATGGAAGCCCCACGTAGTCGTTGAGGCGATCACCACCTGTACGTTCCAAACGCCCGCATACGCAAACCACAACTCCGCATGCTCGCCGATGCATAGATGAATGCTCTACAGCTGCATTTTTCCCGCTGTCTGCATCAGGCTGGTTGCAGGCGCCTGTTTGCCGCCGCTTGGCCACTGCACCCCATGGACAGCACTACCTCAGTCCCTGAACGACCACGCCAACACCTCTCTCTATCCCATGCAGGTGGAGTCCTGTGGAGCTTCCTGGAGCTCCTCTTCCACAGCCTCAACCTGCTCGCAGCAGGCCTGGGCATCCCCACCAAGCCCTGCATGCGCAACCCCCTCCTCTCCTCATCCCTCCGTGACTTCTGGGCCCACCGCTGGAACCTGCCCACCACCGAAAACCTCCGTGTCACCTGCTACGACCCCCTCGTGTCCTTCCTAGCCCCATCCACCATCCACAAGCCCTCCGCCAATGGCAGCACCCCTGCAGACACCTCACCTGCCTCCGCGGCCACATCAACCGCGGAACGTCCTTCCTCCGACACGCTGTCCCGGCGGCGCGCACAGCCAGCCAGCAGCACGGAGAAGACGCTGCCAGCCAACGGCCGCCGCAGCCGAAGCCCCCGTCAGAAGTGGGCGGCGTTTGCGGGCCTCTGCTTTGCCTTTTTCCTCAGCGGCGCGGTGCACCACTGGCTGCTGGGGCTGTTCACCAAGATGGACCTCCTCGCAGACTACCGCTTCGGCATCCTCTTCTGGATCCAGCCGCCGATGATGATGGCTCAGGAGGCCTGGATCCGCAGCGGCTGGTGGCGCGGGGTGAAGGCCAACGCGCCCTCTGCAGCTTGGTGCGCTTCTGCTGCGCTTCTGCTGCACTTCTGCTCCCTGTTTGCTACTCTGCTGTTGCGCTCGTACTGCGCTTCCGCTCCGAGCAAAACCACACTGCATCACTACACATAACATCACTCACGGCTCAGCCTTGGTGTGCTGCCTGTCTGATGGTGGGACAGGTGTCATGCCAGGCATCAGTCCAGATCATCTGTTGCTGTCCTGTGCATCTAGAGCCAGCTAAGAGGCGAGAATCCACGGCGTTTGGCACAGCCACCAGTTCCCCAGGCGGCTGGAACAAGTGACTAGCGACAAGCGTGGCACATTGACAGGTTGCGATTGTGCAATGCTGCACACGGCCGGGGCAGGAGCGCGCACCACAGTGTTTAATAATATACACTGTGCTAGATCTAAGACCCACCGTGCAGACTGATCTGCGTGCGTGGCATGCAGGCTGGCGCAGTGGGTCAGCACGCTGGTGCTGTTCCTCGTGCCATTCTGGTTCCTCATGCGGGACCCCTTCCTCGATAACTCCGGCGGCCGCAACTTTGTGCTGTTGGCGATGCGCGACCTCCGCCGCGTCTGCCGCGCCGTGCTGCCCGACGCTGCTTGCTCCGCCGCCACGCGCCTCGAGCCGCTGCTTGACGCTGCCTTCGGCATGTAGCAAGTTGCTACTAGCAACCCACCCGCGACACCTGCGAGGGGCGCGCGGCGCGAGCCGAGGGACATGCAGGTGGCACGGCGGCGGTACGGTGGTATGGTGATACGGTGCTACGGTGGTGCGACTAGACTAGATGTGTGCAGCACTGGGGGCAACGCCCTCGTGGCCAACACAGCATGCGCAGCATGTCATGCGCCTGGATGCCCCGCACGCGCTATCACAGCATGCCGTGACTG
Organism: Ulva compressa; assembly: GCA_024500015.1. Classification (NCBI taxonomy): domain Eukaryota; kingdom Viridiplantae; phylum Chlorophyta; class Ulvophyceae; order Ulvales; family Ulvaceae; genus Ulva; species Ulva compressa. The sequence continues at coordinate 96,304 of JALKAD010000045.1, read as the reverse complement.
CTCAGCAGAGATCCTCAGACAAGCTGAGTTGGCATCAGTCGCATTCGCGCCGTGCCGCGACAGGGCCAACCATGGGGGTGCGAGTTGTGAGTGGGAGGACACTGCCTTGCAGTGTGCTATGTTCTGTGCTGTGCTCTGTGCTGTGCTCTGTGCCCGTGGTGAGGCCGGGTGCGAAGCGCTGGTGTGTGGTGCTGCCAGCTTCCAGGGGCAAGCGCGGAGCGAGAGGAGTCCGTGTTCTTGCATTGGGGCCCGTCTTGCATGCATGGAGTTGATCGCACCATGTTCTTGCATGGGGCCCGTCTTGCATGCATGGGGTTGATCGCACCGGCACGCCTGCTCACGCGTGTGCAGCTGCGATCCTCCTGCTTGATGCCTGCTCGGGGCTGCATCACAGCCGGGTGGACCACCCGAAAACAAGAGTTCGGGCTCTGGAAGCTGCTTCGGAGCCGAAACTCTTGCAATGCATAAATTTACGTTTTATCAGCTGCTCTAAGAGTACATCACCGGGTGAACAGCACCGAGCGTGAGACTATGTGTGTATGATAACATTGCTGGTCTATGGCAGATGATGGCTCGGCCTCATGGCTGAGCACAGCCACTGGTCAGACTTGCAGGCGCAACACGGCCGTGTTGCGATGCTCCCGATGGCGGGCTTCCATTTTGCAACAGAGGCGGCATCTACTGCCAGATCGGGGCTCTCGCGGCAGTGTGGCAAAGAATCTGAAAGAATCTGAAATATTGTGTGGCGGTCGCAGTTCCAGATGCCATGCATGTGTTGATCATTGATTGAGCAAGCGGTGCTGGTGTCCCCTGCCACGGCGCACACACGGTCTGGCAAGCCACCACGGCCGCCCACTGAAGTTGATGCGAATGGTGGCGCATCGATATGGCTGCATGCTGCACGTCTTGCATTCTGCAATGTGTGTGTTCTGTTTTACAATTTGTTTTTACAATTTGTTTGCTTACAGTCACTGCGTCTGCAAACCGCATGCCTTCAACCTTGCTTCTGTGTGCGGCACCGTTGTGAAGGCGCTGCCGCAGCAGCAGTAGCAGGAGGAGGAGGCGCTGCCAGGCCATGTAGAGGAGCCGTTTTTTTGGTTTGTTTGCTTTGCCTCTCCACAAACACAGAAGCATGAATACATGGCAATGCATCAAACACATAACCATGGCAGTATGCCATACACACACTGAAACACAACAGCTTTTTGCCTCTCCACAACGGCCATCGACGGCCTCGCCAGAGTGCAAGTGCGCCAGTGTCCGACTTGCAGGCGAGTCGTGGCGAATGTCAGGGGAAAGGACAGGAAACTCGTGCCACTCTGTGGCTAAGCCGCCCCAGACTTCGTTTTGGGCCCGTGATTGTGAATTTACTGCACGCATGCCTGCATGCAGCCTCCACAGTGATTCGTGTGTCTAAAGGATTGCTGGGTAGGGAACCTCGGCGAGCTGTCCCGAAGAAGGCGTTCGATGGGAGGTTGCTCAGTGTATGGATACAGTGTGCACACAATGTGCATTATTCGCTGCCTGGCTGAGATTGGGAGCAGACAGAAACAAGTGCACTCTGGCATGGTATTTTTGTAGTGGCAAAGCTGATGCTCGTCGTGTCAGGCGCTCATTCGCTGGCAGAAGTCTGTCGAAGGTGTGTATGAGGGGCCCGTGTGTGTTTGTGGCCAGAAGAGGCTTTGAACGCTTATGACATCTTCGAGACGACAGAGAAACTGGTTGCTTCTCAGAACGCTGTCCAGCGACGACACTAATAGCATTGAAATGCAAGACACCTTACCAAATTTATATGTCTTTGCGAGCTCTTATCACAAAACTGACCGCCAGCACTGTACACAAACCTCCACGTCTGTTCACGAGTTTAGCTGCGAGCGCAAACAAAACAATGCAGAGCGCGTCACTCCGCCCTTCTGGAGGCTCCAGGGCTCCATTCGTTCAGACATCAGCCTCCGTACCGCTAGCAGCCGCTCCAAAGGCCCAGGCACCTGTCGTGAGTCCTGTGGTCGCTAGGCCGTCTGGGGGCACGCGAACTCTCATCGCGCAATCGCCGAAATCGGTATCAGCTAAGAGGCTTTCAATTCGTCCTCAGGCTTCGAAAGCAGATGCAAGTGATGCCAAGAGCACACCGTCGTCGTCGGTGAATGACAGCCAGAAGACGGTCGTCATCACAGGTGCGCGATCCAGCAGGCTGTAGCGGTAGCCAAGTCGTCCGACAATTCAATTTGATGGTTATGGAATTCATGCACGTGTCTGCGCGATTACTGTTTGGTTCTTGCCGCTCGATAGCACTTGAGTGACGGGTTGGACAGTGCTCCAGCCGAATAGTCGCCGTGCACGCCCAGCCATGCGCACGCGATTAGTGTAAACAGGAAATCTGACCATACAGGTGGTAACACGGGTATTGGGTTTGAGGCTGCGAAGGCCCTGGGCCAGCAAGGCTACAACGTCACCATCACGACACGGTCCGACGAGAAGGGCAAGTCGGCTGTGGACAGGCTGCAAGCTGAAATTCCCAGCGGGACCTTCAGCTACCAGCTCCTGTCACTTGATGATCTATCAAGCGTTCGCGACTTCAGCAAGCGCATGTGTGACAACGGAGCGCCGATCGATGTGCTCCTCAACAATGCAGGAGTCATGGCCTGCCCTGAGATGAAGACGAAGGACGGCTTTGAGTACCAGCTGGGCGTCAACCATCTTGGCCACTTCGTCCTCACCTCAGGCCTACTGCCCCTGATGTCTGACTCTGGAAGGTATGGATGCTGTCCCAGTCATACTACTGCATTAGCAACCTTCTGCATTCGCATCCTGTGCACAGCAGCTGCGTCCTCATCCTGGCACATCTTAGTGACCAATCAAACACTCTATATCAACACTATGCGCTGCCATCGAACGTGGCGTCCAAAACCATGCAGATGACCCTGTTGTGCACGGGAGTGCCATACTCATACTGCACAGCCAATCATGATCAGCCTTTACCCTTGCAGCCTTCAGCCTTGCAGTGCTGGCATGCACCTCCTTGTTCCGCCCCTCGTGTCCCCAGCACTGCATACACACGAAGTTGCCCCACATCTCGCCTTCAATCTCAGGCCTCTGGTGCTCTGCTGCGAGCATGTTGTGTTCAAGTACTGACCATCTGACCATCGTTCTCGCAAGTGCCGGATGTCACTTCTGGTACCACCACAGACGTTGCAATCACATGCCCATACGGCCAAGCCTCAGTCACATTTCACTCCCACTGGCTCACATTCCACCGTGATTGCATCTCCTTCATGTGCTCCGGAGAAGACGTGCGTTCTGTACGGGCATGCTCCACTGCTCAAATGATACAACGCAAAGCCAGACGTCCTCGGGCACAACGAGGCAGAAGCAACCTCATGCATGCGTCCCACATCTCCCCCCCCTTTAAACACAGCCAACTTGAGCCTGTGTGACTCGTCGTGTCTGTGAGCAGGTCAAGCCGCATCATCAACGTCGCCTCGTCGGCTCAGCTCTTCGGGGACATCAGCTTCGACGACCCCAACTGGCAGACCCGCAAGTACCAGAACTGGGCAGCGTATGGCCAGTCCAAGCTCGCCAACGTGTTCTTCACCTTTGAGCTCGCCCAGCGGCTGCCTGTGCCTGCCCAGGTGACTGCCAACTGCCTGCACCCTGGAGTCGTTGCCACAGAGCTGGCTCGGTGCGGACCCCCCCATCCCCCCCCCCCCCCGTTGCTCTCCTCTGCCCTCTGCTTAGCAGCGCCCGCAGAGGGTCCCCCAAAAAGCTTGTTCCAAAATCGCGATTGTGTATCCACATGTACCGATTCCTGCGTGCCGTGCCGTCCTCCCGTCGCTGCCCTGTATGCTTTGCGGCGCTGTTCTGTCGTGGTTTTTGGTGCGTTCCGCTGCGCCGAAAGGTGCCTGGAATCTAGCGTCAGCCATGCCACCCTGGAGTTTGGCTGAATGTGACTGTGTGGAGTCCAACGCTCAAGCATGACTCGATCATCGTGCCTGGCCGCAATTGCCCGCAATAACTTAAGTGGTACCCAGTTCGGGTCAGAATTTGCTCAGGGGTGTCATGAGGACATGCCAGGAGGACGCATTGAATCAATAAAAGCGCAGGTACTGGTAGGGTCCACTCAAACGCACTGCACCAGGTTGCACCAGGTTCAGCCAGGCCATTGCCAGTGAAGTGACTCCTGCCTCGTGTATCGAAAGCCCCCGTGGTGACACTGCTGCTGCCGGCAGTGCACTCTTGATCACTGCCATGCACCAACACCTCGCAGCTGGCAGCCTGTGACCACTGTATGATCCAGCTGGCAGCCTGTGACTACTATGGCCGAGTGCAGGTACCTGCAACCGGAGGACAGCCCCGCGTTTGTCAAGGCGCTGGCGGAGTTCGTCAACGGGAACTTCCTGAAAACCCCGGTGCAGGGCGCGCAGACGAGCATCTACCTCGCGTCGTCACCCGAGGTCGAGGGTGTGTCGTGCAAGTACTTCATCGACAGCAAGCCCTCGACCGCGAGCTACAAGGCGTACGACGCGGATGCCCGTGCGCGGTTCTGGGACCTCTCGTGCGAGCTCACCGACACACAGTTCGACGTGGAGGCGTTGGCGAAGGCTTCTGCGGGCAAGGAGGTCCTCCTGGCGTAAGGGCAGCAGTGATTCAAAACCCAGGTTTTAGATTCTGTGCTTTCGCCAAATATTGAACCCCTCATCTCCGAGTTTTCCTTCCCAAATACAGCATCTTTGATGGAACCGTGCGAAAGCAGTTGTCCAATCAGGCAGTCCAGTAATATTGCTGAGGAGTGCTGCACGTGCTAGTCAATGTGAAGCCAAAACTGTGAGTGCAACGATGATCGGTAGTGCAAGTGGAGCATGGCGTCCAAGGCGGGCCGTGTCGAAGCTGTGCTGATGTCGTGGGTTGCTGGTATACTATCATGGTAGTACAAATCGTGGTACTGCACATGAGCAGCGGTCATGCACAGTGTGATTGAGGCACGCTTGATAGGCTCATCTGCATATGCAGACGTAGTTAGATAAATCCAGATTTGCAACGTTGTTTTCTGTGTGATTCTGTGTGCGCAGACGAGATGACACTGAGCAGACTCCGGGGGTGGTGGCACATTGTACATGCGACATCTATGTTGCCGCTTGGACCACTTGTCCCACACCCTGATCTGAGTTTCAGGCACTGCCCACTCTTCTGGCAGCTTTAATTGGTACCGGATGTGACCAACACCCCATTTTGCCACCCCAACATCTTGTCACAACTTGGTGCTCGTCGTTAGTGTGCCATGCTTGGTCCTTACACATCACCTAATGGCCTAGTGGCTAAGGCAGCGTTCCTGGCCTGCATTTGTGTGCAGCGAAATGGGAGCAGGCCGCAGCTCTGTCAGCGGGACTTGCACTATGCGAGCACACCCTTGCATAGACTTGGAAGGCACTGCCAGCTGCAGTTCACGAAAAAGCAATCCTCATTGAGGGCTTCCAGCCACAGTACTCGTCATCTGGCGGAACAGACACACATGGGCGCACACTGCAGCATCGACATGGGCATGCAACATAAGAACGCTGCAACTGCTCAAATTGCCAGCCACGAAAGGTGCATGCCTGCGCACACACATTGCAAGCCGGTCAGATTCTCCGTTCTAGGCTGCTGTGGGTCAGCAGCGCATGCGCACCTGGCAGCACATGCGCCGGCACCCCCCCACCCAGCATACTCACACCTATGCGTGAAACAAGCACGAATCCAACTCAAAGCACGACCAAGCCGGGCCAGCGCGGCAGTCAGCGCCTGCGCTTGAAGGCAGGCAGACTCGAGCTGCGCGGACCGGACGGCGGCCGCTCCTTCCCGCCGCCGCCGCTAAGCGGTCCCGACAGGCCCCCAGGGGCGTTCCGCTTCACCGGGACCAGCGGCGCCCGCGGCAGGCCGCCCGGCACCACCGACTGCCGCTGGCCCCTCGCCACGCCCGGCGCGACCGACATGCGGCGCAGCGCCGCCCCACCCACCGGGGCGATCGTCCCGCTGTCTCCGCCGCCGCCACCATCGGCCGGGCCGGCGATGTTGCGCCGCGCGCCGCCGCGGCCGGCCGCTGCGGTCTCCACGGCGTTGACCTTGGCGGCAAACCGCAGCGCGCACAGGCTCTCATACGCGCTCGGGACCTCCGGGTTGATGTTGACAAACATCAGGGTTTTGCCGTCGCCGCCGAGCGCGGGCTGCAGGAGGTACGTGAGCTTGGAGTTGCGGTACGGGATGTGCGTGCTCTTGCTCGCGAGTGCCTGCAGCCATCCCACAGGAGATTTCAGGTGTGTTCACCATCGCCACACCTGCCCTGCCAGGCAGGCGCTGCCACTTGCTGTCGCTGTTGTGTTTTGTGGACAGGACCGCACACACAACTCGCTGCGTTGGTCTGCATTGGCCCCGTGCCAGATCGAGCCACCCGCCCCCGTGAGCTGGCTACTACAAGGACAGCGGCTGCAGAAGCGAGCGAGCAGGCACTGCTGCCACCACCACCACCACCGCATCCCCAGACACATGTCAACAGATTGCAGGTCCACAAATCACTGGCACATCACCTGACTTCATGCCACGCATGGAATGGCGATTCCTACCATGAGGCCTGGACAGTTCTGCCTCGCGTCTGTGCATACTGACAAGTTCATGCGGTTCGAACGAATTCGCTTTGCCACACCTGACATTGTCGCATGGCTTCAGTCGGAGGCTTTGCAAGGAAATGGGAAGAAGTGATGATTCTGGTACTTTGTCGGTATACCACAAATCGCGACGTGCAAGAGATTTGTGGTTCAGTGACTAAGTACCAGAGTCTTCACAGAAGCGGCGTTGCCGGGCAGAGGTGCCGGTGCGCTGCAGTGGCGGGGGCGCCGCACCTGGAAGATGTCGCCGAGGCTCGAGAGGGACTTGTTGATGGCACACGTCTCCTTCTGCCGCTGGCCCTCCGCACCGCTGCGCGCCAGCCGCTCGCTGCCGGCCAGGTCCACGAGGCTGAGGCTGCCGAGGAGCCGGCAGCCGCCGGCCTCGTTGGTGCCGGTGATGTGCAGCGTGAAGACGCTGTGCGAGCGTGAGCTCTCGGAGTTCATGGCGGTGGCGTCGGTGGAGCGCGCCCGCGCCGCCCGCCGCAGCAGCTCCTGTGCCACCGCCTCTGAGTCCACCAGCATGCGCGTCGCGCCCGCGATCTGCACCGCCAGCCACGCTGCCGTCAAGCCGCTGCGTGGCATCGCTGCGAGGGACTGTACGTGCCGCGGCATACACTTGCGCAGTCGGTCAACATTTTGGCTGTTGGGCGACCATCCGAGGGTGCATGAGGCTCTGCCCCCGCATGAAGCCAGGAGGGCAGCTGCTCGGCAGCACGCCTGACCTTTCGGCATCACCGCAACACCCGAAGCAGTGGCCATACCGCAGGCAGCCGGAAGGTTGATCAGCAGTCACAGCAGCCACGCAGTCACAGATTGATACAGCATCCATCCCCGTACCAATGCGCCCCCGCTCACCTGTGACCTCTCAATTCCGTGACAGACCGAACGTGAGCAAAGGGTAGACAAATGCGCTCTGAACGTGTCGTCCCGCCTGGTCGATGCGGTGGCAAACGCATAGAGCCGTGACTGCACCGCCGAAGCGGCCGCACCTGCGTGTGCGCGTCCGGGTCGTGCTTGATCGCTGCCGTGTCCAGCACGCGGGCGCCGCCGCTCTGCCCCGGGCCGCGGCCGGCCTCGCACAGCAGGTCCCGCAAGCCCTCGTTGTACACCTCCACGAACGTCGCCTCCATGCGGAACTCCCAGCCGGCGGCGCCGAGGCGGGTGGCGGACGCGAGGATCATCGACACGGCGCGGGGGATGACGCCGCGGCCCGCCGCGCCCGCCGCCGTCGTGTCGCCGATCATCGTGTACGTCTTGCCGCTGCCGGTCTGGCCGTACGAGAACAGGCAGACGTGGTAACCGTCGAGGGCGGACTGCACGATGTCGGACACGGCGGAGAAGGCCGCCTCCTGGGTCGTCCCAGGCCCAAGCACCCTGCATGCACCCAAAAACCATGAATTCCGGTTGCTGGTGCACCATGGTGTGCATGTGTGGAAGACACCCCGGCTGCAGTGTGCGCTGCAGATGACTGCTGCTGCAACGACTAGATGCAGCCTGTCATGCGTCCAAGGTTGTGTGTACAACAGTGTGCGAGCTGCTCTGGGGCAGCAGGCTTGAAACGTCTGCATCCAGCTCACTGAGCTCTGCTGCTTGTCCGGACACAGTGTGGATTGCCGCAGCGAGACTGGGTGTGCCTAGCCCTGGCACTACAAACTGCGCAACAGCTGCAGGTTGAAGCAGTGCTAGTTGATTGCGCACACCACCCACAGACGTACATTCGTCCGCAGTGGTGCTGCTGCTCAAGACGCATGACTCAACTTGCGGCATGAGTGTATTGCAGGAGCCACACCGGTCAAAGAAGAAGTCGTGAGGCTTGCCCTCGACCGTCGCACGCACGCCGTCACCGTGTATCGGCGCGACGGACACCGTGCCGCTACACGGCTTGAGGCGGCAGAAGACGCGGATGTTGCCGCGGATCTCGACGAGGGCGTTGTGAAGCGTGCGCCGCTGCCGCTCCGCCTCCGCCAGCGCCGTCTCGAGGTGCCCCACCTTGCCCACCAGCTGCCCCACGACCTGCTTCTGGTCACCAAAGCCCACGGCCTCCTGCACACATGCAGCCGCAGCTGATCAGCCGCGCCACATCGCCCATGGCATGCACAGATATCTATAGGCCCATGCATCGGCCAACCAGGGGCCGGTGCGCTGGGGTGACAGAAACTGAGGAGTGTGCATGCCTCCAGATTGCGTGACATTGGGGAAGTGCATGGGACACATCACTCGATCGTCACCGCGCCGGCAAAGACAGCCATCAGGCCTGCTGCATCACATTGAATGCGGAATCCAGGTTGAGGTGTTGAAGCCACGACACTCACACAAACGCCGTAGCATTGCCATATCGACAGCTACAAAGGCACCTTGTGCAGCAAGGACCGGTGTCGCCCCGGTGGCACACCTGCAAGGCTTCCATCTGGCTCTCCAGCAGCTCCGCCTTCTCCTGAAACATGCGCCGCTGCGCCGCCTCCGCCTCGACGCGCTGCCGCTCGCTGTGCACCGCAGCCTGCGCAGCACACAGATCGGCCGCAGCGGCCTCCCTGGCCCCATGCGCGTCCCGCTGTTCGCGCTCCTGCTCCTCCAGCTTCATGATCGCCCGCGAGAGCTCCGCGTCGAGAGCTTCGCACTTGCCATGCGACATTTCTAGCGCAGCCTGCAATCACATCAGCAGCACGGTCACATCCTGCAGCTGTGCCACAGCTGTGTCACGTGAGCAGTTGCAGGGTCACGGAGGGTGATCTAGACGCGTCTGGGCACCACACCGCCGCCGCCACACACGCAGCTGCATGCATGCTGAAGCATGTGCTGTTATAAGGACCTCAAGCAGGGCCCTGTGAGCGGCCCTCGCAGACCTACTCCGCAGGCGGCTCTGCAAATAACCCGGTCCGAGCACAACACAACTCCATACCGCACACTTGCTAGAGCAGCATGGCAGCCAGAGCAGCACAAAAGCTGAGGTCACAGCGGTGCACCCGGCTGCGCGTTTGACCCGCCACGGTCATTGGCACGAGCATGCTTCTACTACTTGCAGCATGTGCGGGGTCTTTCAGCATTGCTGGTGTCAGCTATCGCGTTCTCTCACAATTCTGTCCTGTTGCAGCTCAGCACTGACGCACAGAGCACAACATTCGACGCGCTGCATCACTTCCCTTGAAGGAGCAAAGGTACATTGACCCCCCCGAAGCACATCCCTGCAGCCACAGCAGCCACCAGTGCCACCCACGTACGCACCTTGAGCGTTTGCATCTTGGAGCCCTGTGCCTGCTTCGCTGCCTCCGCAGCCTCAGCCCGGCGATGCGCCTCGTCCCGGGTTGTACACGCCGCGCGCCACAAAGCGTCCAGCTCCGCCACGCGGGCTTCTGCCTCCTCCACCCTCTGATCTGCAGCCTTGAGGCGCGCATCAGCCGCAGCTGCAGCTGCTGCCATGGCGGTGCGCTCGGTGGTCAGCTCACGCCTGACGTCCTGGACATCCTGGGTCAGGCTGACCTTTTGTCGAGTGAACTCCAGCACACGATCGTGCAGCTCCTTGTTCTCGCCTCTCGCCAACTCTGCCTGCACATCAAAGCCATGTGTCACAGCACAGGCAAGAGTATGGACACTGGTCATTCCACCGACAACGATCGCTCAACTGCAGCCTCGTCCATGTGTGGCAGCAGGAATTTCGTAGATCCACTCCGAGGTATCACATAATATGTACCAGCACTGAAGCAAGAGAAGATCTCAGACTGCCAGAGAGCAATGCAGCCTGCGTGCTTCCGTATGACAGCTGCCTCAATGCAAACTTCACAACGGTTCAGACAGCAGAGGCATGTGCTGCACGGCATCGCAACAGGTGCATCTTCACGGCCCTGTACATGCGTAATGCTTGCTGCAGCAGCCACATACAGCACTGTATATGGAACCAACAGCGGACAATGGCAGCGCACCTCCTCTCTCTTGTTCTGGGCCTCTGTGTTGGCCAGGTCCCTCTCCCGCTTCAACTGCTCGGCTGTCCTTTGGTGCTTCAGTGACATGGTCTTCTCGTGGTCCATCTCTGCCTGCACAACACCCACTGTTACCCACCTCTGTTGCTGGGCTGCTGAGACTGCTCACTGCAGTGCGGCAGAATGTACGGGCATGCATGGCAAAGACGTTCGATGGAGGGATGCAGAAGGTCACAGATCGGCAAGGTCATGCTGTTGTAAATGACCATGCCCTATCACCGGTGACGCGAAGCCAGCATAATAAACAGGTGCAGAACCAGTGCAGGATAAGCAACGCTTTGGACAGTGCACGATGTTGCTCTGTGGTAGCTGCAGCAGAGCCAGGCCAAGACCTCTGTCTGCATCGGGCACACCACCGACATAGCGTCCCTCATACAGAGTCGCATTCTTGCCACGCCGGCGGCACTCAGAAGGCTGCACCCATGTGCCAACGAAGAGAAGCGAAAAGTATTGGCAAGACAACGTCCACCATGAACAACTCGTCAACCAGCCTTTTTCACAGTTGTGGACAGTTCAAAATGAAAACAAGCAACGCCAAAAGACAGAAAGCAAACCTCTTTCTCCTTAAGAGCGGCCTCATGCTCCTTCTCTTTGTTCCTCAGTGTGTTCCAGAGTTCGCCTTGTCCGGACACGTCCTGGGTGGCCTTCTGCTTGAGTGACGCCACCTCCCGCTCCAGCTGTGCCCGTTTTGCATTGGCTTGCTTCTCTTTGCATTCGAGCTCCCGCACAGCGTCTTGTTCAAATTGTAGCTCCTGTTTGTGCCCCTCTGCTGTCATCTGCACACTACCGACACATCATTCATGGCATAAACCTGCCACTGCAGCTGGCTTGTATTGCATAGTGTCGTCGACTTACGCATGGGATGTTCTGATCAGGTGACCCGTCACAATGGCAACTACATGCTATGGAAGGGCACAGAACACTGGACATCTGAAGTTTCGGCATTCGGCATGCACGCAGACTGATCACCTTGCAAACAGCAGCTGCAGATTCTAGCAGTCAGGCTGCTACGCTGCATTTCACAGCTGCAGTGTGCCAGGCCCAGAGTGACCGCTGCAGCAACACGAGCACACACCTGCAGCTTGCGTATGGCATCGTCTTTCCTCTGCATGTCGTTGTCATGCGTTGCCTTGACCAGTGCCAGCTCTGCGTCCTTCTGTTTCAACGACACGCCAGCTTCCCGTGCCGCTGCCTCGGCCACTTTGCGCCCAGCTGCCGCATCTGCCAGATCCGCTTGCAGCCGCGAGCTCCCCAACCGCAGCGCCTCCACCTCCTCCTGGAGCGCCTGCAGCTGAGCCCGCAGGCTCGTCATCTCCTGCAATAGCACAACATGTGACTGGTGTGCACCCAACAGAAGGTCGAGCATCACGCCACTCACAAAGATTGCTGACGGTAAGCATGTCGGCTGGTCGCGGCCGGCATACAGCCACTACTACAACAGCGCAGGGCTACGCACTGTAGATGCTTGGGCGCAATGTGCACAGATCATTGACTTCAGGGTGTGCCACTGCGCAAGAATGCACCTGCTTGTGACATATCCAGTGAAGTGCATTGCAGGACGGTGGCCGTCCTCAAGAGATACCAGAAACCAGCTTGCTGGCGTAGGCGAGGATCGGATGGGGCCCTGCTCCGTGCAGCACTAGTTTGTGCTCATCATGGCAGTGAACCAGTGATCGATATGGATAAGCTTGTGCCAAACATAGACTAGGCCAGGTGACACTGCCTGACAATCTGTGCCCACTGCTTCTGAGTCACTGTACGCAGGCTCTGACATGAGCCAGTGCATTCCAGCAGCGGTCGCACTGCTTCCAATCTGATATTGTCTGCATGACATGCTATACTTTCGACCCAAAACGCAGACGGCGGCACTACGAGCCTTCTTCCACATCTTTGAGCTGTTGCACACTCTGCGTCAGCCAGATATGCCATTGTGAAGTAGATGCTGGAAACAGGGCCAGGGCTGGTTAGCACACCGTGTCCGAGGCTGAGGGTGCAGCTGGTGGGAGATTAGCAGCAGGCGCTGCCTCAATCAGGCTTCTTGCTGACAGCCTGAGAGCTTGCACTGCGACATTTGTTGTTTCCGGTGGCAATGGGGATGTTGCTGCATCTGCACGCTGCACTGCGCCTTGGACTTTCTCTGCTGGATCCTGTGCATCCAACCCCACACCCTGTGTGAGCTTGTTGTACCGCTGCATAGCCTCTTCAAGCGCTTTTTTGGTTTGGCGGAGCTCAGATCGAAGGCCTTCTGTGTCGTGAGCACCGGGGGCAGGGATTTTGGAGGGCCGCGCCTCTGTGCATCCTGCGATGGTTCCTGTAACCGGAAGCACAAGTTGGCACGCTCCATAGCACAACACGGCTTGCCGTGGGACTCCGACGTGCTTTGAAATTTGTTGTAGATGTGATGTGCATGATCGCAAAAATAACAGAAGCGTTGGTGATGCAGCCTTGCCTGCACTTGATTGCTGTCAAACAGGCCAAACCGCTCTGCAGCAAAGCAGATGCAGTTCGTGTTTATCTCGTTTTTTTCTAACCTGTACGGACGGATGTAGATTTGATGGTATGAAACCATGCCGCTTTAGATTATCTGTCTGCGCCTTACCGGGTGGTCAGCTACTTGCATGTATCAAGTGTTGAGTGGGAAGCTGCACCTTGACTGCTCAGCCCCGGTGAGGTCTGTGTCTCAGCATTCATGTTTTGTGAGTGAAGCAAACTAGCCGTAGACCCCGGTGGGTCCGGGGAGCTCTTCACTTGGTCCTGCAACTGCCTGAGCTTCATGTCGTATGCTTGTACGGCTTTCCGTAAGTGCTTCACCATATCGACGAGCTCTTTCAAACGTATTTGGTCGCTTCCCCCATCAGCAGTTCTTGTCAGTTTTTTGTTGAGGCCGAAATCGCACAGATACAGCAAGTGCTCGTCCTTGAAGAACAGCTCGTCCACAACTGCAGCGACGTCGACGCGCCCGCTAATGCTCTGTGACATCTTACTTCTACACAGAAATTTGGGCTGTTCTTGTGTGTTCTGCAGCGCATATCGCCGGCATCGTGCTTCAAGCATGGGCAACCAAGGAAAGACACAAGCCGCGGGCCACGAAGGAACACACACACGACGCACTGTAGTCAACTGAAAGTTCATAAGCAGTACCTTGATAGCCACGCTTTTACGTGAGAAACGGTGGGCCAGCAGATGCGTCCTTGATTGTGCAACCTGCCATGTCACGACATGGTCGCTTTAAAATGACTTGATGAATGCAGCGCATAAACGACGATGACAAGCCTATCCAAGAGATCTATGCATTCTCGAGTGGTTTTGGCGGGTGGTGCATTGTCTTGTGGCTTGCCATGGAATGTACTGCAGCACAGCTCCTATTCTCACAGTATACGCTGTCAGCAGGACGATGCTGAGCATAATCCCATGTCAAACATGAGGGTGAGCGGGCGTGCGGGCTCTCAGCGTGCATCCAATGCTCGCTGTGCATCCAATGCGACTCATTGTTGTGCAGCTGTGCGGGTAACACCGAGGTCGACGATATATCGCGATAGATTGCACGACCAGGTTGACGCTCCAGCAGAGCATGTGACACGGACAGATTGATTCCTTGCACATGCGATCACAAATTTGCCCAGCCCCAAGTTGCCAGCACGATCGTACGGAAGAGTCTGTTTACACTGCGATGCTTTCGCAGATCAGGCAGTGTCGACGTTGCACAATATTTGTGGCACGACTTCCTGGCCTTGACCCGTCGCGTCCTTGAAGAGACGAAGTGACCAATAGCGGCACATACCAGCGCTGCGGGCGTGATATGTCGGGCTTAGCGGACTTGGCATGCTCGCTTTTGTGCGAACCGGAAACGATCGTATGCCTGACGACGCCCTGCGTGGGCGTTGCGCCAAGCGCCTTCGCATCCTCGCATTCTGCGCCAATCTAGCGCTTTCATGGACTCTGTTTTGCAACGCAAGCCTGGCATTTACATCTTCTAGTGTAGATCTCGTTGTTCTGCGTGGTCTATATCAGGCGCTCCAGGGCCAGTCATGGATGTTTCCACCAGGGGCTCAGCAATGGAGCTTTACGTCCCCTGCCTCACATTACTGCCATTGGTATGGAGTGTACTGCTGTCCAGATGCGAACTTACAAGTAGTTCGTTTGTGGCATGCCGGAGTTGCCATCACATGCAACTCGCCAGGTGAGGTGGTGGCTCTGGAGCTGCCAGACATGCACCTCCAAGGACGGCTGCCGGCATGGGAAGTGCTCGGGTCGTTACGGTCGCTTACAGTGCTCAACGTCAGTTTGAATCAAGGTGAGCGCCTGCAACTGTGCACTGCCATGGTTTGCAGAACCTCGCTGACAGGCACTGTAGTTCCGCGTGTACCGATCAGCACATGTGAATTCTATCTTTTGCTTCTCTGCTGGCAGAATTGCTACTCTCCAGGACAAAGGCTTGTGGCGGGATAGATAAACACCGTGTCTCTGGTTATTGCAGACCTTCAGGGTGACATGTCCGGGTTGGCAAGCTCGGCAGCTTTGCCCGGTATCATCATGCTGGACATCAGAGGCACTGACATCAGCGCAAAGCACACTGATGACTCGGGGATGCTAGAGGATGGTCTAAACATGGCTTCCAACGTCAGCTTTGTCGACGGCTACAGTGTGTGCCCGTGCATCGTGATGTGTTTCTATGTCTTGTCTCTGCGTGCACGGACTCGGAAACATGTTTGACCTTCGGAAGCATATGATATTCGATATTCTGTGACATTGCTTGGCATTGCAATTCGCATTGCCGGTTGGCCACTTGTCTGCATGACTCTTGTCTATCCTTTCATCTACCCACAAGTTCACAGACGCTCATGTTTAGATACATTGAAGCTGTGTGCTCTGCACACATTTCTTATCCACCACGTGCATCCGTGCGGGCTTAAAACGAATCTTTGCTCGTTGCGAATTTGTGCGGTCACTTGACATGTGCGGGGATGTTGGGTATGGCACACAGGGTTGTATGGCCAGGATGTGCTGATGACAGTTGCTGGTGCCTAGCACCAACAGTTCGTGCCTTCAGATGGTAGGGAAGTGTGTTGGTGTGTCACTGATGGGTACCTGTACCCCACCCAGGTTGTGCACCGTGGTGCCAGACACTGGTGGTGTGAGACACTGCGCTGGGGCCCCATAGGAGTTCTGCAGGCATTCGTGGCTTCAGGGGTGCCATTGCCACACGTCCAATATAATACATAGCATAGCTGGAAACAGCCCAAATGACCTCCGTAGCGCTGCCTCTTGGCCGCAGCTGCTGTGCAGATGTTCAAATGCCTGGTGAAAGAGGGGGGAACCGATGCTCAGCTCGCCACAAGCAAGAACCACTCTGTCAAATGGCAAGCTACAATGAGTACACGACACTCAGGCCACACCTCCGCCCACTCCTGTCTGCCTGTGCAGTGGGTGTGAGCAACAACTCTTCGTGCAGGCCCTGACGACCCATGCCTTGCGATTCGATGCCAAGCACTGCTACTCTCAAGACCCAAGCCTGACACGGACCCCACCAACTCTTCTGAGGCCGCTGTTATCTTGGCATCCCATGGCCAGGTCCCGCCCTCAGTCTGCAGCTGCCCCTGTGCACACTACGCCGCCGATGGCCAAGGCCAGTGCTACGCCAGTCCGCCCTTCACTGCGGCCAACATCGCATACATCGTGATGGGCTGCCTGCTGCACGTGACGGCCGTCACCGCTGCAACCCTCCTCCTCGCGCGGTTTGCCCGGCGCCTGTGCGATGCTTACTTCTCCCCCTGTGTTCCCAATGTATGTTACTACCTTGTGCAGATGTTACTACCTCATGCAAAGCTGCCCTCAACGGTCAGCTTGCTTTGTGCCTCCTGAATGTCGCTCGCTCAGAACCGGCATGCTGCCATTCCGCATGCCCGTCTCGACCATCTAAGCATGACATGCACCTGTCATCCATGCGGCAGGTGCATGGGGAATGATGCAGGAGCTGAACGGCTTTTGCAGACAAGCACTGCCGCGCCCGTCTGCCGGCAGCAGTGCCACAAGATGCATGAGTTTGAAGCTATGCCAGCAAGCGCCTGCATGGACAAACAAGCGCGCGTTCAGTGGCCGTGCACCTCACCGCAGCCATGCGTGGCGCCCGTACACCTCACCAGACACACCTCCAGCAGCCGCATGCTGACGCTCACGGCCGGGACGTGTCCCGCATGCAGGGTCCGGAAGGCGCACATCCACGTTGTCAAAGGCAGCCACGCGCCTGGAGGCATTCCGCCCTCGCAGGCGCGCAGCGCGACGGGCAATGCCAGCCCGCACGTCACGATGGTGATGACCGACGTCGAGGGCAGCACGAAGCTGTGGGAGTGGAACGCGCCCGTCATGGCGGCTGCGATCTCCATGCATGACTCCTTCCTGCGCCGCATGCTGCGCCGGTGCTACGGATACGAGGTCACGACGGAGGGCGATGCGTTCATTGTCGCCTTCCACAGCGCCACTGACGCGGTCGCGTGGGCGATGGCCGTGCAGGAGGGCCTCATGCATGTGCCGTGGCCGGAGGAGCTGCTCGAGCGGTCGGTGCTGCCGTGCGCGGCGCCGGTGGAGCACCACGGCCGCCAGATCTTCCGGGGCCTCCGGGTCAGGATGGCGATGGAGTCTGGGCCGTTGGCTGAGCAGGGCATGGGGAAGCTGACGGGGCAGCTGAAGGCTGAGGGTGCGCACCCCAGCCACCCAGCTCTGTGTTGTTGCCTGTAGCTCCCAAGAGCTGAGGACCTCGGCGGTGTTTGAGAGACCCATGCAAGCACCAGGATCCTTCTGGCCTGACAGACGGCCAGGTGCCTGCAATGATTAGGCATCAGGCCTTTGTTTGTTTGCGTTCTCCCAGGCGCTGTGGGGCTCATCGCAGTCCAGTGACGAAGGAGCTGCTATGTCTTGCGCTGCTGCCCTACAGGCCAACTGCAGCAAGGCAGTGCTGCTACTGACAACGTGGCATGCACGCACCCTTCAGGCCCATCAATACAAATATATCATCATGTGCTGGTCCAGGCCTGCGCTTGGCCTGCACGCAGGCTCGTGTGTATGTGTGCCTGAGTACATTGACAGAAGCTGACAGGGCCGGACGCACAACCATGGACATGTCCGGACAGGGCCGATGCCCGAACAAGGCCTCCACTCTGGAACACGCATATTGCCATTGTGCGTTTGGCCATTGTGCTGGGTCATGGCGCAGCGGTATCCTGGGCTGGGTGAAACCTGGAGGAGTAGCAGCAGCCTTGGTTGGTTCGGCCACAGGATGTCGGCCGACTCACGGCTGACTTGCACCGAAGCGCTCTCGGTCAGCACGCATGTGACTCGCATGTGACTCATGTGACTCGCATGTGATCATGTGACTCATGGTACTTTGTAGGGCCATTTGTGCCGGTGCTGGAAGCAATGGCGGATGTCGGCAACGGTGGGCAGTGCATCATGGGGCAGAGGTGCATGCGGCTGTACACTGAGACCATCCGAGAGAAGCACCCACTTCGCTGCATGCCGTACCTGCGCCGGTACCTGCAGCAGCTGCCGGTGCGAGCCTCTTCTACTGGCGCCGTTCACGCACCCATGATGCTTGCAGTACCTGATCGTTTGCTATTGGTGTGTCTCGGGCATCGGCCGCAACATGCACCTGTCTCGTGCCACAGGTGCATGGCTGATTCACATGTGCACTTGCATGTTGCTGTGCGAATGTGCAACTTTGTACAACCAGAGCAGCGCCCGCAGCTGCGTACGCAGCTGTCGGTGTTTGGTATGCACAGGATCCACGCAGACACATGCAGTCCAATGCTCGCCCACAGTCAAATGCTCGGACTTGAATTTGTAGCGTGAGCATCAGCACGTGCTCAAAGTGACCGCCATTCCATGCCTCGGCCTTGTTGAGACAGGCGTTGTTTTTGCAGAGAGCAAGTGCCACAGACTGGAGCTCTGCGCAGATGCTGATGCTCCAAGTGGCACCCCCAAAGAAGCTGCAGTCCCAGGTGTGGCGCAGGCTCCTCTGTCGAACGTGCACAGGCGCTCGCGTCGCGGCTGCCTCCTGCTGGCTATTGTAGGAATACATTGCAATGCCAGCAATCACATTGCTAGTCTCATGTCACCTGGCCGCGTACTGCCTGACTGAGAGCAGGCCGGCCGCCCTGCTGATCTTGAGCCTGGATGAATTTAGCCTTCGGTGCTACCAGTGCGGGGTTCACGCCGTCCCGGAATGCAGTTGTCTCCTACACCTGGTGCAGCCAACCCCCTACTGGCACCGCTCAAGGCTGCGTTTGCCTCCCAGACGTCACTGCAGTCTCTGTCGCCGTCTGCCTCCATCACCACACCAGCCAGTCCGTCTGAGCCTGGCAGCCCCACAGAGTCTGTGGCCCCGGCCCAGTCCGCCCGCCGGCCCGACCGGACCCTGCGCACGCTGGCAGCCTCACTGGTCGGCGCGGCTTCACGCTGCGTGCGCCGCCGCGGCGCACAGCTGCAGGGGCTCGTTCAGAGGCCCTGGCGGGAGGCCTCCGAGGCGTGGGAGGTCGCCCAGGTGCTCCAGGGGCGGCCGCGGGGCCGCCGGCTGCGGGCCGCCGTGTTGCTCATGCACATGGGCGACTTCTCGATGGCTGTCAACCCGATCCACGAAGGCATCATGACGGCGGCGTACCAGGCACTGCCGGCCACGCTGGCCGTGCGCGCGTTTTACATGGCGCGCAGCCTGCCGGGCCTCGGCCGTGAGGGCATGCCATCCTTCCTGAACCACCCCCTCGTGACTGCAAAGTCTGCCGGTGCGCCTGCCACTCGCCCAACCCCCGTATGGACCCTGTGAGCCCCCCTATGGCCTCAATGCATCAGGGTCTTGTTTCTCGAACGTAGCTGCCAGGGACAACAATGGCGGGTGAGGGGGGTTTACTCATGTGCCGAATGCTGCACCGGCCCAGCATGCACAGCGCAGCATGTACGCACGTGTCACCCTGGGGCCGCAGGCCCAATGGTTGCCACCGGCCCATGGCACTCGTCTCTCGATTTACCCCAGGAACACCCCAGGAACCTTGCCCCCCCTGTATTTCGTGCTCACAGCTAGCTATAGCTATTATCTGTCACGGCCGGCATGCATGCAGCTCTCCCGGAGGCCCTGCTGAACAAAGACCGTCCGGAGGCGACATGGCCGCATGCTGCGGTCGTGCTGCTGTCGTGGCCGGAGCGCCCCGACACCGACACGCCGCTGGCCGCGGCTGTGAGCCACGCCGTCATGCTGTGCATTCAGCTGTGCGCTGCGCGCCTGGGCGGATACGTCTGTGAGGCGTTCGAAGGCCGATGGCTGATGGTGTTCAGGCGGGTGTGCGTTTGAAACCTCGTGCGGTCTCTTGGGTCAGCTTGTGCCGGACTGCTCTAAGCCCATGCCGTGCCGCTCCTGGCCACGAATGTGAATTTTGTTACATGCAGTACCGGTAGCGCTGCGCGCACACTGCGCCATATTCAGTCATGCCAGGCATCCGTATGAACATGAAGGCGATGTAGCACAGACATTGCCTGAGTGCTACATGTTTATGTCTACCTGTTACATCGCCGGTCACCGACGGAGTTGTGCGGACAGCAGTAGTGCCCGAAAACACACAGCAGGCTGCCAAAACGATGAGCGTGCGCTGCGAGCCTGTGCAGCGGTGAGTGGCCCATCATGGGCGGTTCCGGCCTCATGTTGTGTGGAGTTTGGCCCTGACGACGCAGGAGCTGAGTGTGGTCACAGCAGTTGCGCTCACGGCAGGCGATGGCATGCAGGCGGGCGCGGCGGTGCAGTTTTCGGCCGACGTGCAGCGCGCGCTGCGGCAGCTGCGCTGGGACGACTTTGAAGGGGATGTGCAGGGCCTGTGGCGCGTGCCGCGGGTGTCCTTCGGCCCATGCATGCGCACCGCGGTCGACGTCGTGCGTACTGGCGGGCCGACGCTACTCAGCCCGGCGAGCGGCCGCGCCGTGCCTGCCGGGCCGCACATCCGCCGCCTGCTGGAGCTGGTGCTGACTGCAGCGCCGGCTGAGGTGGTGCTGACTCAGACAGCAGTGCACACATGGCGGGATGAAACTCTGGTGCGTCTGATGGACCGGCCCTACCCCGGCACCCAACGTGCTGTGTTCCCCTGCATGCATCCATTGTGCTATGTTCCCCGGCATGCACCCAAGGCACCCACGGCAGCAGCGTGATGCCTCGTGCCGCAGAGTCTTGCGTTGCGCACAGGCACAGATGCCTGCTGCGACTTGTGTGGTAGGTGCCTGCCGCGCACTGCACGCTGGGCTGCTGGCGCTGTGTGCAGCATCAATTGCATGGCACACGACGCGTGGGGTGACCGTGCTGCTTGTGGTTGTTGGTTTTGTTCCGTGCTTTCTTCCCTCAGCGCTGCTGGGGCCTTGATCTATCATAGTGCAACTCGCGATGCAGGCTCTGTGTGCAGCCTTGAATTGCATGGCACACGGTGCAGGTGAGCAGCCTGGATGGAGGCAACCCCTTTGCACACGTGCGCACAGCCCCGAGCCCACAACCCGTCAAGGAAGCCAGCTACCTGCTGCGGAATCGCATGTTCTCAGTGAATCCTACTGGTGGCTCCTTCGAGGGATGCTTCTCAACCGAACAAAACTCAGTTCCCAACCACAGCCCCCCAAGCTCCAGATTGATCGACCCGGCACGTCCGCAAGACCATGCCTCCAGCTCTGACACCTTTGCACAGATGTTCAGCAGCAGCGACACCGGGCCTGGCTTGCCTCCGCAGCTGGTGCTCCATTCTGGGGCACCTCGCACTGGTTGGGCCTGCAGCGTCCGGCCACCGCCGCCGCCGTCCCTGCTATCCTCGCTCAACAATCTTCACAGCGCGAGCGAAGACACGCCATTGGCGGGGCCAGGCGACAACGCAGGGCAGGCAGCGCTGGGCCAGCTGCCGCAGGACTCAGCTCCTATTAAAATCGGTGCGCCCTCGATGCGTCTATACGCATCTATACGCATGTACAATCTCCTATTGAACATGCCACTATGACTTCGTTTTGTCTTTCCTGCACAGCCACGCCTTCCACCGCAGTTGCGTAGAGGTCCCAGTCTCATCTCTTACAGCATCAAGCAGCGCTACGTGCTGCCTGCTCCATTCCTTTTGCGCTGGTCCAGTCCATGGCTTCAGCACAGCCTGTCCAACAGCAGCCCTATTGCAGCAGTGCTGCCAGCATCAATGCCCATCGAGGCTCCTGCCGAACGGGATAGCATGCGCCTGCAGGCAATCGCTTGACGGAACAGATTGGCGTGCTGCCCGGGTCCCAGCGCGCACTCAACAAGCCACCATCCATCGTAGAAGCGCGGCCGGCCTGGCTAAGGACGCCGGCCTCTTCCGAAGTTCTCGATTCTGTGCAGCTTGCAGAGGTGCATGAGGAGGAGCTCAGTGCCAGAGTGGAGGAGCTCTGTGCAGGCCCGCACAGATCACCAGACATGCCGATTCCGCCCCAAGGCACCCGCCCGCAGCAGATTCATGACGCGATCAGAGCGCTCGCGACCACAGCCGCCACCGAGCAGGGACCCCAAAACGCACCTGGCCTGGCTCCTGCCGGTGCACATGCCAATGCAGTCAGCGGCAACGCAGTCAGCGGCATTGTAGTGAGGCAGGAGCTTGACCGCGCGGCCGTATCATCACCACCTTGCCCCGGCAGCACGGCGAAAGCAGCGCAGCCGTTCCCGGCCTCCAGCCCTCGTGCTGTGGCGCCGGGGGTGAGGGGCGGCACAGCATGGAGCACAGCGCGGCCCCGGACGCGCAGCAGGTCGTCCTGCAGCGGGTCAGAGCAGCCGCTGCCGGTGTTTGCTGCAGATGAGGTAGAGTTTCACGACCGGCAAGCAGCGTATTCATGGACGTCTGGGGCGGGCCTCGGCGTCGCGTCGTGTGGCGGCCGTCCGCTGCGGAGTGTTGTCTGGGACGGGGCGGCGTTCGGCAGCATGCTGCACGAGGGGCCGCAGGGAGAGGGGGGCCCAGTGGGTGAGGGCGTGAGTGGCTGTGGGAACATGCCGCAAGGGCGCGGTGGGTCTGGTGGGTCGCCACACACAGCGTTTTCGCCCAGCGCACACCTGGTGCGTTCCGGGAAACCTCCAAGATGGCTGTGTGGTGCACCATGGTTATTTTCACTGCTGGTGTGCCTGTCAGGCAGAGCGCGGCCGACTCATTCCGCGAGCTGGCTTTGCCTCGTGTCACTGTTGACATGCAGTTCTATCAGCCAGCGGAAGCTGTGCAGGCAAGCGACGCAGGCTCCGGCCAGCGTCGACGCGTGGATAAGCGGGCCAGTGTTACAGCTTCGGACGATAGCATGCTCACGGTGAACGGCCGAGCACTGTCCGTGCGCTTCCGCAACTCGCTCATCGTCACGACACCGGCCGCCCCAGCCGCCGGACGCACCCGCACAGCACGCACCGTCTCTGCGTCCTCCTTCGGCAGCCTCCGCCGCACCTGGTCAGCTAGCAGCGTGGGCAGCCAGCACGCGCACTCTCGCCACCCCCTGGCACTGCCGTGGCGCTGGCCGCGCCGGGGGGCCGCCACAGCGCAGCCGGGGGCACCGCCGTCTCTGCTGACCGCGGAGCCGTCCCGCCGCTGGCCGTCGCAGTTCTTCAGCGGCACAGCACAGGGTCTGCAGGGCAGCAGAGGCAAGAAGCCGCGGCGGCTGCGGCGGTCGGCCCTGCTGCCGGTTGGTCGGGATGATCCGGAGGATGTATGGCCGCCGAGGACGGCGTGGCCGCAGGCGCCGCCGCCGGGGTCGTCGCTGCCAGGGCAGGCGGCGTTCATGGACCCGAGCTACAAGTGGCTGCTGCGGGAGGCTGCGCTGCGGCCGGGACTGTTTCTGGTGTATAAGGGGGCCCGGGCAAGGGGTGGCTCAGGCGATGGCCGCACGTACTCTGTGTGGAGTGGTGCGATTTGACCCTGTTTCATGACCCTGTTTCACTCGAACGATGCCCAGACAATGCATCAAAGCACAGAGTTGTCAAGCACCCAACGGCATGCCATCCGACCACTCGTCGCAGGTGCGTGTGGGATCGTGTTGGGGCACATGCTGGCCAATAACGGTGCACACGCCAGGCGTGTGTGCCTGTTTGAAGTGTGAACGGCCCTTGCCCTCGGGGAGCATGTTTGGGAGGAGACGCAGCACCAGGGGAGCGCGGCACATTCTGGGAACATCCTGACCGGAACACGCCAGGTTCGCCGCGCACTCGCAGGGCCTGTGCTGGGCCTCAAGACACGTGCTGTGGTAGCGTGCAGGGGATCTGCTCAGCATGCGGAAGCTGCTGCGGGTGAAGCCGGGGGCGCGGGCAGGCGGCAAAGCGGCTGCCGCCGCCGCAGCTGCACACATTGTGTATTGCCCGCCCTCCGATCTATCCTCGGTGGTTTCTAGCATTGGCAACGTCCTCCGCGAGGCTCTCGTCGCGCACGGTGCCGAGGAGAACGATGAAGACGGCCTCGGCACCGCAGACACGCCTGTACGGGTGGACCGCAGCCTCAATTCACAGCCGGGGGAGGCGACCGCGGCCGCGCTGCGGAGGCAGCCACCGCCGGAATCACCGCCAGCAGCCGCGGGCGGATCGGTGGGGACCGCGACCACGGCCCGGAGCAGTAGCATGGAGCAGTGCGATGTGGTGTCGATCGGTTGGACGGCGCAGCAGCACAGCAGGAGCCACACGCATGACTCGGCGCAGCGGCACAGCAGGAGCCACATGCATGACTCAGCACAGCAGCGCAGCAGGAGCCACACGCATGACTCGGCTCAGCAGCGCAGCAGGAGCCACACGCATGACTCAGCACAGCAGCGCAGCAGGAGCCACACGCATGACTCAGCACAGCAGCACAGCAGGAGCCACACGCATGACTCGGGGCAGCTGGGGGGCAAGCCTGAGGAGGAGAGCCCCGCGTGGCCGCCGGGCGCGGAGCTGCAGGCATACCTGGAGATGCAGGAGCAATTGGAGTTGCTTGCTGCATCCGGCGAGACGGGTTGAATCCCGATGAAGTAGACTCCAGGCAGTATCCTTCATTCTTACACCTGGTGTTGACGGATCGCCCGTCAGTGATCGGAATGCACACACCCTACCATGGATGATATGATACACCGAGCGGATATGATATGGTACACCGATCGGAAGCGTGGCAGTGAGATTTGCGGGTATCACTTGTGTGGCGGTCGATTGAGGCGGCCACAGATGGATATATGCAGTTAGTGGTGAAGGACAGTGATGAAGGCGAACGTGTGGCGGGACTCGAAGGCAGTGCTTGGGGGCAGTCTGGAGCCGCTGCGGGTTTCATTGGCTTGATCTCGGGCGAGCTGACATGGCCATGAGCCACTTGGGCTGCCATGGATGCAATTGGTTCGAAAAAAAATCAATGTGCATGCGGCCTGGGCGGGTTCTGGCTGGCTGGCCGCAACACGCTGCTCTGGAACGTCCTGGCTGCGACCAGGCTCGAACGGTCCAATAGTTGGAGATGTGGTTGTGATCTGAGCTCAAGAGTGCAGGCAGTGCACGCACAGAGCGTTGCCCAGTGCTGACAGCTGGTCAGTGACCGGCGCAGTTGTGGCAATTGTGCGAGGGGCTAAGGGGATGTATGACACTTTCCAGGACATCTTGACGCCTGTATTTGGGGTTCACATCATGTTGCATCATGTTGCATGTTACTGTGCATGGACACATCTGGCGAGAACCTGACTCAAAATTTCGAGTGCGTTGTTAGGCAAGAGCAGGATGGGGCCCCATCCTGCTCTTGCTACCCCATGGGGTAGCTCAGTAGATACCTGCAACTTGCATTACAACAATGTGGAGGTTGACAGAGTAAAAGGCTTTCTGATGGGCCTGAAACATGGCGTTGGGTACATAGAGGAACGCTGAACCACGCAGCATTGCATGTGGCAGGGAGCCGCGGCTTGTTGCTTTGTCATCCCTGTTTCGTCATGGTCAAGTCCCTCACTCATGCGTGAGCACTTCATATGTGTGGAAAGGTGGACTCTGGTAGCCATCCTGCTCTACAACACCAGGAAGCGTACGCCATGGACCAGTGCTTGAACTGCATGTGCTTGGTTGCACACAGACCGTGTTCAAAGATGTCAGGAATTCATGACAGGGGGCATGCCCCGGTCCTGGCTCTCTTGACAAGGTGTTGAGCAGAGGGAGTTTGCAGTGCAGCCTGCGTTGTGCCACTCTCGATCGACACAGCGATGCAGTGACCGGGCACAAGGCAAAGCACAATTCTGATCGTGCATGAACCATGCAGAGCTGCACACAGCCTGTGCATCACACGCATCTATTAAAATCGTCCATGCCTGCTGTGGTTCGCAGCATCCGTCACCATGGTACAAACCCCACAGCCACCACCATGGAAGCCTTGAGGAAAAACTGCTGATTTCTGTTGCTCAACACTAACAGAACAAGACCTGACGGTATTGAATAGGCCTCACCAACGCTCAACTCCTGTGTTGGTGTCTCATGAAAACATGTGTCATAGAACACTCAGCTGGCATAGGCTTTCATTGCCCCTGATCACCATGCAGCAGCCTGACAAACTGCATGCCCCTGATAGCAGCCGCCAGCCTGCCAAAATGGCTGACGTCCCAGGCATCCTGGCGGGATAAAGGCATGTTTCAAGAAATTTGGGAGAATCCCAGTCTCCCGCACAGCAGACGAATCAAAGCTCCCGGGCTGTATCAGCAGGTTTGGTCTCAGCAGGTTCTGCATGGCCAGTGCCTCCACAGCTCCTCTGCCACAGCCGGCCGGCCGGCTCACAGCCGATGGCATGCCGGCTGCTCCGAGTCACGCAAACACGACATCGCTTCGCAGCACGTACTTCACTCCTGCCCGCACCGCCGCGCCCTCGTGCTCCAGGCACTCATCCCCATGCAAGTGCAGCAGCGCCATGCCGGCCTGCGGCGCGACCGCATGCATGCGGGCCCCCCGCTCGTCGTAGAACACCGTCTCCCCGCCGCTGAGGCCCGCAGCGGCGGCGCCGCCGCCTTTGGCAGGGCGGCCGCCTTTGCGGCTGCCGCGACCATTCAGGTACACCAGCAGCGTGTAGCCTGTGACCAGGCCGCCTGGCAGGTCTTGGCTGCCATCCACGTGCTTGCCGAACCGCTGGCCTTCTGCATACCTGCGCCCCACTGCCTGAGTTCACAGCGGACCCTGCGGTCGGTGGCCGAGCGTGGCATGGCAGGCAAGCTGCCGGAGTGCCCGCAACAACGGCCTCAGGCCAAGGAGAAGTGGAGAGGTGGTGACATGATGTGGGGACACAGCCATCGGGCACTGGGGCAGCACAACTGGCGAGGAGCGAGTCGGGGTGAGGGAGGACTGGTGCCGGCCACCACTGCAGGCAGCGAGCCTTCCGGACAGGCGGACGGCGGTCAAGGCAGGCATCGAGCAATGGCGAGCAGGCTGCGGAGTTTCAGGCTACAGGCTGCAAGAAGTCAGAGAAAGCTACATGTGTTCACAGAGCACGTGCAGCACCGGCGGCAGGCGGAACGGGCCCACAACAACAAGCGACGAGGAAGGAGGTCGGCGTTTTAGGCTTCCTGTGCGGAGGGCCCCTGGGCGGAGG